>NW_006498404.1:132850-158411 GCF_000471905.2 Amborella trichopoda
GACAACATAAGTGATATCTGGCATGGTAATAGTTAAATAAATCAATTTTTTAACAATTCTTTGATATTGTCCAATGGCTTGAAGGGGTTCACCATCGTCAGCTGTGATTCTATTGTTTAATTCAACGAGAGTGTCAACCGGTTTGGCACCAATTTTTCTTGTTTCCCTTAAAAGATCTAAAAGGTATTTCCTTTGAGAAAGGAAGATACCTTTGTTAGAATAAGCAATTTCCATTCCTAGAAAGTACCGTAATTTTCCCAAATCCTTGATATCAAACACATGATAAAGATAATTGTTTAATTGAGTGATTCCTTGAACATTGTTTCTGGTGACTATAATGTCGTCAACATGCACTAAAACAGCAACAATTCCAGCTGAGTTTCTTTTAATAAAGAGAGAAGAATCCATTGAACTCCTAATAAAACCATTATGTGATAGAGCAGAGCTCAACTTGACATACCAGGCTCTAGGAGATTGCTTTAGGCCATAGATTGCCTTTTTTAATTTACATACCAGACCAAAATCTTTCCTATGATGTCCTCATGGAATCTCCATATACACTTCTTCTTCAAGATCGCCTCGAAGAAACACATTTTTAACATCAAGTTGAAAAAGAGGCCAATTTTGGTTTGTAGCAATTGACAGTAGAACTCTGATGGAATTCATTTTGGCTACAGGTGCAAAGGTTTCTTTACAGTCTTCACCATAGGTTTGGGTAAATCCCTTTGCAACCAGCCTGGCCTTATGTTTTTCAATAGTTCCATCACTCTTATATTTGATTTTATAAATCCATTGATTAACAATAACTTTCTTCCCTTGGCGTAACTTGACTAGTTCCCAAATATGATTCTTGTCAAGTGCCATAAGTTCTTCATTTATAGCATTTTCCAAACGGGTATGGAAGAAGCCTCTTGAAAGTTTGCAGGTTCCAGATTAGTAGAAACATAATTGAGAAATGAAAAATATTATTGAGAAACATTTGAATAATCAACAAAATTTTCAATAGGATGAGTGAAACATGGTAAGTATAGAAATCATCATACTTACTTGGAGGTCGAGTGTTTCGACGAGGTCGGCTAGCAGCTGGGGAAGGAGAAGCCACGAGAGAGTGAATTAGGTGAGGTTCATCTTGAGGTTATTGAGTAATTTCAGCATCTTCACCTTCATTCTCATAAGCAGGATTGTTGTTTTCACCATTATTAAGTACATCAGAACTATCAATAGTGATGTTGGGCAAGATAACATTCTCCCCCTGAACCTGATTTTCCTTATTTTGAGGAAAATAATGTTCATTTTCTCTAAAAAAACATCACTAGAGAATAACTTTTTTATTCACAATATTGTAACATTTGTATGCCTTTTGAGTAGGGCTATATCCAATGAAAACACACCTCTTTGCTCTTGCACTTAATTAATCAACAGTTTGATTATGCACATAACACACACATCCGAATATTTTAAGATGTGCCAAGGAGGGTTTCTTGCCTCTCAAACTCTCCACAGGCGATTTGCTGTTTAAAAATTTATTTGGCCATCAATTAATTAAGTAGCAAGTAGTGAAGACGGCATCTCCCCAAAAGTATATGGGCATATGTGTATGAAACATCAGAGACCGAGTTACCTCAAGTAAATGTCGATTTTTACGTTTAGCAACCCCATTTTGTTGGTGAGTACCAACACAAGAAGTCCGATGAATAATTCCCTTCTCTTTGAGATAAGTGGAGAAAGTACAATTTACATTATCAGAATATATATTCTATTCCATTATCAGAATATATAAGAGCAAAGATGTGTGCTTTCATTGGATATAGCCCTACCTGAAGCAATCTCCTAGAGCATGGTATGCTAAGTTGAGCTTTGCTCTGTCACATAATGGCTTTATTAGAAGTTTGGCAGACTCTTCTTTGTTTATTAAAAGAAACACACTCGGAATAATGGCTTTATTAGGAGTTTAGCAAACTCTTATCTATTTATTAAAAGGAACTCAGCTGGAATTGTTGTTGTTTTAGTATATGTTGATGATATTATAGTCACCAGAAACAATGTTCAAGGGATTACTCAATTAAAAAATTATCTTCATCATGTGTTTGATATCACAAATTTGGGAAAATTGAGGTACTTTTTGGGAATAGAAATTACTTATTCTAAAAAAAGTATCTTCCTTTCTTAAAAAAAATATGCTTTAGATCTCTTAAGGGAAACGAGAAAAATTGGTGCCAAACTGGTTGACACTCCCGTTGAATTAAACAATAGAATCACGGCTGACGATGGTGAACCCCTTCAAGCCATTGGACAATATCAAATAATTGTTGAAAAATTGATTTATTTAACTATTACCAGGCCAGATATCATTTATGTTGTGAGTATGGTGAGTCAATTCATGCATGCTCCCAGAACATCTCACATGCATGACGTTGACAGAATCTTAAGATATTTAAAATCTAATCTTGGACATGGAATATGGATGAAGAAAAATGGGCATGAAAATATAGAGGATTATACTGATGCTAATTGGGCAGGTAATCCCTCAGATTTTTGTACTTTTGTTGGTGGAAATCTTGTTACTTGGAAAAATAAAAAACAAAATGTGGTTGCCAGATCTAGTGTTGAGGCTGAATACCGTGTCATAGCTTCTACTACATATGAACTTATTTGGTTGAAATCTCTTCTCCAAGACTTTGAGGCATGTGGAATCCCGTATGAATCATCAATGATCACCTTGTAAGGCTAAATACTCTTGGGTGACCGATAGTGAAGTAGTACCATGAGGGAAAGGTGAAAAGAGAGTGAAATAGAACATGAAACCGTGAGCTCCCAAGCAGTGGAAGGAGAGTTTGATCTTTGATCACATGCTTGTTGAAGAATGAGCCGACGACTCAAAGGTAGTGGCTTGGTTAAGGGCTTTAAGACAACTAAGCTGATTCAGTCATTTTCAGCTACTATCCACATTGCCACTAATCCCGTTTTCATGAAAGAATCCAACATATTGAAGTTGATTGTCATTTTGTCAAGAAAAAGGTCTAGACAAAATTACTTTTACCCTACAGATATCTTCACCAAAGCTCTTGAGAAAGACAAGTTTCTCTTTGATTTTAGCAAGTTGGGCACCCTCAATCTCTATGCACCAACTTGAGGGGGAGTGTTGAACGTGTCATTTGAGCTGGATTGCCTATCATCAAGGGTGTGTGCTGGATTGCCTATCATTAAGGGATAATTACACACATTCAAAGATTTCCTTCTTCCTATTTGTACGCTTTTGTAGATTTCCTTCCTATTTATACTCTTTTGTATATGGAGTGTATTATATTTCTATATAGTGTAAGGGAGGTATTGAGAGGAGGATATAATAAAAAAGATACTTCCTTCACCATGGATGTAGGCCCTTTCTGGCCGAACCATGTTAAATCTCTCTCCTTGACTTTCTTCCTCAATCTTTAATATGAACTTGTACTTAAAAGTACCAGCCGTTTTTCACCTTCTTACCCGCATATGGCATCGACAACATATTTCGACTCTAGTCGAATGCTTGTAGGGAGAGAACGGGGGGGGCATGCAATGGTTTTCCAAGAGAAAGACCGCAAGTCTATAAGACCGCTAGAGGTCGGTGATAGCGAGTTTCGCAATCAAATCGGCGCAAAGAGCTCGGCCATTCAATCAGGGTCAGGTCGGTGATAGCGAGTTTCGCAATCAAATCGGCGCAAAGAGCTCGGCCATTCAATCAGGGTCAGAGAACTTAGTTCTGGAGTAGGTCCTTAAAGAACAAGTGATCTTTCTCATTATAAATTGAACTGAGTACTATGTAAGGGAGGACTGCTTATATATTTGATAAGTAGGATGTGAATTTCCTATAAGAAGTCTCTACATTAGGGAATCAAATGTAGAGTAAGTCAAAAAAAATTCCCCTGTTTATGACTACAAAAATGTAAAATTCTTGTTTTCTTTGGGTAATTAAGGGCCAGTTTGGATGTCAAAGAAAAAAATATTCACAACAAAAACAAATGTAAGTTTTTTCCACCTCAATTGAAAAACACTCTCGTCTTATTTTATTATGTTGCTAAATCGTTTGGATGTCTAATTTCATTGATTTGTCAAAAAAAAAAAAGACCCTCTATCCCATCTTGGTTCCCATCTAATCTGAGAATCGTTTCTTCGAGGAATTCCTTTCTCAAGCTACTAAAAGCATGGCAACACTTGTTCCGATAGCCGGAAGAGACCATCCTATTCGCAATTTCATGGAGCTTTGAGACCACTGGACCAAACATCAATGATAAAACTATAACTAGTCAAGCTCATATTCAGCCTCGCTCTCTCTCTCTCTCTCTCAAGCTCATTCTCAATCTCTCACTAACCCATGGAAACTAGCTCTCTCTCTCTAACCCATTCCGACCCACTCTCTCTCTAACAAGGACACCATGGTATAACCTATTGAAGCCACTTTCTCTCTCTAACAGGGACACCATGATATAACCTATTGAAGCCACGTCTCTCTCTCAACTTGTGGAGGTGACAATGGTGGCCATGATTGTTTCCATATGACAATGCCCTAGATGATGCAGAGCAATGTGCCGTCATAGACTCAGCAGTTGTTTCTCACTCCAACTCTAAATCGAGCCAGAGCAAAACCCTAGCTCTGATGGGCAATCCCACTAATTACCATAATCCTACTCCCAAAACCCGCACTATACCTTCAATCCCATATCAATACCAAACGCCTGAGGCCAAAGGCTCAAGGAAATCTAGATTCAACTACACAGTGGAAGAAGATCAGAGAGAAGGTGACGTGCTGCAGGAGCAGTCGATTCCTCATCGGCCTCACAAGATGATGGGATCTGATGCTTATGGAGGGTTTCAAAGCCCTGGGTCATTCAATGGAGGAACCCAAGCGATTTCATGGTGGCAAAGGCTCTGTGATCTGCATTTCTAGAGAGCTTAGGGGTTACAGGGAGGGGAAGGAGAGAGAAAGGGTGGGCAAAGGCTCATGTTTTGAACGGGTGAGAGAAGGCCGCACTTTATGACTTTGAATTTTTTTTTTACCGTAAATTTTGCCTTGATATTAAAGAATTTTTTATTTTAATTTAAAAATATTATAAGTTTAGGTGGTTGTCCAATCGAGTTAAATCTCTTTTATAAGATTTTTGGATATCAATCCAAAAATATTACAATCTTAGATACATCCAAAATGGCCCTAAATATGTAAAATTTTTCCAATAATAAGCATTGAGGGCCATTGAGACCATTCAAATTCAAATATTAGTATTTTTATAATGAAACATGCTTGTACAGTAATGCAAAGAATAAGGGATCGTATTTCTTTTCTTTTTTTTCTTTTTTTTTATAGAAATCTAAATCATATCATTATCCTCATTATCCAAGCCTTATCCCAACTAAAAATCAACATTAAAAGATGCCACTTGAGAAATTTGATAATTTGTTATAAATTATTTCAAGAATGAGAATTTCAATGAATAAATTAGTCATGTATGTTATAGGGGTCCTTCAAATTTAAGAAAATCTCATAGATGAAATTCATTTATGTTATTAAATTTTAAGAAAATCTCATAGATGAAATTAAAAAAGCGTCTAAAATTCAAAATTAAAAATAATTTTTTAAAACTAGGTCACTATGTTTGTTGTAGATATGGCATACTTTATTTTACTTGTTTCAGAATTTTTAACTGAAATTTATGAAAAGAATAAGTTGTTAGTCACTTCATAGGTGTCAAGAGCAATGAAAAGACCAAATCATGAATGGAATGACGGACATGGATGTGCAGCATCAATTTTATTATTTTTTTAGAAATCTTGAAAATGGAGAAATAGTAAATCAACAGAATCGGCATAATTTTAAATCAACATGCCATTTAAATCAACATTATATTTAAAATTCTAATTGAGAAAATTTGAAATAGGAAAACACAATGGGCATAATTTTAAAATATAATTCTTTGATAAAAACCACAAAATTACTCATACACTATCTTTGAAGGGTAAAAGATTTACCTTTAAAATGGTAAGTTCTGTTAGTGTATAGATATCTCGTGTTAGTATTATATATCAGTATGGATAGGGATATCTCGTATTAGTATTGATATACATCATTATGGATACATAGCAATATAGATATGCATAGATATGTATATGTATGGGTATATATATCTTGATAAGATTATGTGTCATTAGTCAGTCATTATCAATAACTGTTGGTGTCTATCCAGAACTCTTACTAGCCGTATAATTCTCGATGTCTATCAAGAACTGTTACTAGTCGTATAGCCATATAATTGTTGATGTCTATCAAGAACTGTTACTAGTCGTATATTTATACGGGTCTTGTATTATTAATCAATAAAGAGAGAGTTCTCTATAGTATTTTGAAATAATCTTCCATGGGGGCCCATGGTTAATTTTTTATTTTTTTTGGCCAAAAGGATTCCAGCAATGAAAACAAAAAACTCAGGCAAAGATGGAATTAACCTGGCTTTGATACCATGTTAGAAATTGTATTTTTGTTAATTTGGGCCCTTATAAAATATTTTTTCTGAATACCGTAGAAAACTCTCTCTTTATTGATTAATAAAGAATATACAAGACCCCGCATAAATATACGGCTAATAATAGCTCTGGATAAGAGTCAACAGTAACAATTATGGATAAACATCAATAATTATTGATAATTTTTAACTAATCTTACCTAGATACCTAATAATCTTATCAAGAGATATATACCATATAGATACATATCTATACTATGCTATGCTCCTTTGCATCCATAATGATGTATATCAATACTAACCTGAGATATCCATATCCATAAAGATATGTACGAGTAATGATGTATATCATTACTACGATGAGATATCCATACGCTAACAAGTTCTTGAAATTAGAATAGAAAGAAGAAAGAAAAGCTCCGTGCCTTTTTTTTTTTTTATGGGTATATAAAGGAGTGTATTTGTTTTCAAGCATTTCAAAAATGGAAATAAAAATTGGTAAAAAAAAACAGTTTAAAGAGAAAATAATTCATAATTAAAATTTGAAAAGTTAAGAAGTTGATTTTCTAAATTTTTAATTTTTAATATAATTATAAAAACAATAATAGATAATTTTTCAAAACTACCAAACAAAAGAACATTTTTTTAATAATAATAATAATAATAATAAGGCTACTTCATTGAAATATTGTAATAAAGAGTTCCTTTGAGAAGACCACATTGAGGTCACAATAATAAGATAATAATCAAATTTTTTAAAAAATCACCTATTTCATATTAAATCTTTCAGCCAAAGCTTTTGAGAGGATAAACTGTATCTACCTAAACAATATTTATAGATAAACAAAGGTATTTTACTAGATAATAGATTTAACTTTCTACATTAACATACTCCTAAGTAGCTATAGTGCACCATAGTTTTTGTGGCATAAAATAAGACAATCAATCTTGAGCGCAGCTATGAAAGTTGCATACCAGGATGAGAGATATATTGAATATTAGTTAATAGTAGTGGGCATGTCCCAATGAATCCAAAACTGAATGGAGTTATTACCTTCTTGTCACAAAACCCAATTCGAAAAATCGAACCAGACTCAGAAACCGGTAAGGGCCAGGTCCGAGCAACTGGCAAATCGACCGGTTCAATCGGCTTAACTGGACAAGGCCCCGCCAGTTCAAAAAATATTAAAAAAAATAGATAAATAGAAAAATATATTTAAAGCATGATTAAACAAAGCACATCCAAATTAAGTTGAAAAGTAGTAAAAAAAATTGACGTTAAAAAATTGATTTGTGCTCAAGAGTATTTTTGAAAATTTTTTAAAAAATAGGAAAATTTACAAGTAAATATTCACGACCAAAAACACTTTCTAATTTTTTCCAAAACGCTAAAAAAATAATTTTTTAGGATTTTATGTACTGTTTTTAAATACCAGGTCCGACCACCTAAACCGGCCAAAACCGGTTCCAGTTTGACTAGCCGGTTCCAAGTTGAACTGGCCGAGTTTGCAAACACTGATTTGGGCTTCCAATTAGGGCTATGTTTAGAGATAGATAAGCTTCGATTTGAGCAAAAGAATCGATGAAAAAGAACCAAAGAGAGAGAGAAAAAACAAATACAAAAAGAGAGCAAAAGAACCAAGCAGATGGAAGACAAAAGAAAACAATGCAGAGAGAGATGAAAGCATCACCACATAAGATAGAAGAATAAGATATCCAAAAATAAATAAAGAAAGTGTTGAGGAAGATCGTACCGAAAAAGTAAAAGGAGCCTTGAGGAATTGAAGAAGCAACCAGATGATCATAATTGTAACAATGTAATTAGGGCTCTCTTTTTCTCTATAAGTAGGGTGGTTAATGAAGGTCATCGCATGAAAGAGAATTATGAAGCCATGTTTTTAGAAAGATGATTTACTTGATGTTGTTTTCAGAGGGTCTCTTATTTATGGGGTATGCTATCCTATGATACAGAAAAAGCAAATCCCCTCAAATTGAAGATCACGTAAATCTTATAATTATTCTTAATTGGAGTTGGAGAGATGAGTACCACGTAGATGGATCTATCGGTTTCCTCTTTATAAAAGTTAGTTTTTGTTGAAATTTTCTCTTTTTAAAAGTTTTCGAGTAGTTTTTTTATCTAAAATTTGATATAGTTTTTATCTCTAAAATTTTAATATACTCTCTCTAAAATTTAAAAGTTGATGTAGTTTCTCTTTTAAAAGTTTTGAGATATTTCTCTCTCTAAAATTTTTAGATGCTCTCTCCCTCTCTCTCAAACTTTAAATTTGAGATAGTTTATTTTTAAAAAAATTGGAGATAGTTTCTGTCTAGTTTGTCTCTCTAAAATTTTAAGATACTCTCTCTCTAACTTTAAATTTGAGATAGTTTCTTTTTCTAAAAAATTGAGATAGTTTCTATCTTAAAAAAAATTGAGGTACTTTTTCTCTCTAAAATTTGAACATTTCCTTCTTTACTATTTTAATATGCTTTATCACTCTAAAACTTCAATTTTGAGATATTCTATCTCTAAAAAAATTTAGATAGTTTATCTCTCTAAAAAAAATTGAAGTACTTTATCTCTTTAAAATTGATATAGTTTCTTTCTCTAAACTTTTAATATACTTTATCTCTAAAACTTAAAATGTGAGATAGTTTCTCGCTATAAATTTTTTGATATAGTCTCTCTCTCCTTTTTTTAAGAATGTTACACTATTTTGATATAATCTCTCATTTTAAAAAAGTTCAGGGTATTTTCTATCTATAAAATTTGATATAGTTTTTCGTACCTGTCACGTACTAAATGCACGTTTGTTGAGTCATCGGCCCCCAACCCCTGGACTTGGGTTTGCTTAAGCTGGTTTTTTTGGATGATTCTCTCTCACTCTCAATGGACTCCTGGACTTGGGTTTGCTTAAACTGGTTTTTTTGGATGATTCTCTCTTACTCTCAATGGAGTCCTGGTTTTTTTGGATGATTCTCTCTCTCTCAATGGAGTCCTGGACTTGGGTTTGCTTAAGCTAGTTTTTTTTATTGATTCTCTCTCACTTTCAATAGAGTTTTGACCGGTCTTTGTAAAATTGAATTGGAATGTTTAATGAGACATGGGCCTGGAAGCGGTTTAACCGGCCTAACCATCAAACCGACTGATTCAACCGCCTCATTCTGGTAAGTCCCGGGCGATAAAAAAAAAACGTCGAAAAAAATGCAAAAAAAAATCTACTAAAATATGAATAACATATAAAGAATGATTAAAACAAGGCATATTCAAATGAAGTTAAAAATTAATGAAAAAAATGGATTTTAACCCATTTTATATTTTTCAAGATAAATTTTTAAAATTTTCTAAAAAAGAGGAGAAAGTGTAAAAGTAAGTATTAAAGACCAAAACAATTTTTAAAATGTAAATAATATTTAAAAAAGTATTATAAATCAAATTCTTTATTTTTGAGAACTTACAGATATATTTTTTTATTTTTAAAAATACTAATTGATCACCCTAACCGTTTAAAACCGAAACCGATCACTGGCCAGTTCTGATCTAACCAGGCAGATAGCAGTTAGATGGGGTGATTTTGCTAAGAATGGTTTTCACCCAATTTGTGGGTTTGCTTAACTTGCCCAAGAAAAGTTTGTTTCTCTCACGGTCACGTATCAAACCATGAAAGACATCTCCACATTTGCGTGCACTTAAACCATCAAACACATCTCTACATGTGCGTGCACTCACATAAACGAAAATATTCCACAATTTACCATGAAACAAACTGGAAACATAAAACCAACTCAACCACTGAATCTAAACAAAAAAAGTTCGAGAAGTAAAAGAAGAAAGGAAAAACAATAATTTATATTCCTAATTATACAAAGAATAGATAAACAAAAAAATTACGGCAACAAAAATATTGATCGATATTCATAAACAACAAATCATAAACAACAAAAGAAGTAAAATTGTTTTAACTAAGGGTGCGATTTGTATAGAGCCTAGGCTCTGAACAATCAAATTAGAGCCTACCTTCAAATAGTGTCGAGAAATGTGGTTTCAATACTGGATATTTTTTTGATAGCTTTAAAATATATTTTCATATTTATTTATAAAGTTTAAAGCTTCAAAAATAGTGTAGATCAAGAGATCTATGAAAAGTTGGAAATCGTGAAAATTGACGGTCCAAAATCTTGAAATCCAATTTTTTCTAAGGTCCATGCAACTTGATGTCAGATTATCAATGTGAGGATATTTGTGCATCAAAACTACATCTTCTAGTGAAATTTTCAATATAGGCTCTAATGTGATTGTTTAGGGCTTCGGCTCTATATAAAATTTTCCCTTTACCTAAAAGTTGTTGTTTGTATGGAGCCAATGCTCTAACTAATCAAATTAGAGCCTAGCTTCAAATAGTGTCAAGAAATATGGTTTTGTGATAGACTTAAATTATACTTTGTCTTTAGTAATAAAATTTAAAGCTTCAAAAATAGTGTAGATCGAGCAGGTATATGAAAACTTGAAAATCTTGAAAATTGACGGTGCAAAAATGCATTACAAGGTTCACTAAACCTGAAAGGTGTGTCTATGTGGAACTTATTAAATTTTAATTTTTTTTTTTTACTTTTATTCTAAATACCTAAATTCCACATATAGGAGCCACATTAGAATATTACATTAGAAAATTAAAACAGTGCCTTATATAGAGCTTAATATCTTTATTTTTTAATGTCAACAAAAATAAAAACTATTAAAAAACTTTAAACTAGTATTTCATTACAATTTTTAACAAAAAATAAGTTCCTAAAAATTTACAGAATTTAAAAAATAATACTAAAGATAAATAAAAACTAATTGAAAGACTTACCGAAAGATGTCTAGACTTACCTTACCCGAACTTGGTACACCCCAGATCCGATTCCCTCACCAATAGAAAAATAATATATCGTTTCTATTTTCTTTCTTCAAAAATAGATGCATCACCAATGGCGCCGTGATGTCTCTCTAAGCTAAGCTTCTTTTTACTTTCTTCAAAATAGTTGAGAGAGGGTCACTTGCCTCCTATGATTAAAAAGAGGGGGGCACGTGACTTCAAATGGTCTTGGAGTGAGAAGATATTGTGGAGTAGATAGAGATTATTTGGGCGTGAGATAAAGATAATTGCGAGAAAGATCTTGTATAAAGTTTGAAATACGGTTTTTTTATATAAATATAACCATAGAAATCTATCTTTTAATTTGAATAGAATTTCTATCTTGAATAAGATTCCTTAAATAAATCTAGCAACTCCTAATTTGAATATGATTCATTAAGTAAACTCCTATTCAAAATACAAATTAACTCTTAAACTTTATTTAAATTTGAAATTTCATCTTATCTTTAATTTAAAATGTGAACAATAAGATTAAAACATATCAAAGAAAAACAAAGTGGGGCTTGATCCCCTCCTAAAATAATTTTTGTGTGCCAAACTTTCTCCAAAAAATAAGGCATGCCAAAGTTTGTTTTAATAATATGGGGTTCTCCTCAAATATTGGCGTGCTCACCTTTATGGAATAACCATGATTAAAAAAACAAGTATCTTCTTATCTTTTATTCTTAAAATAAAATTTGAAAATATTACTCTTAAGTAAAAAAAATAAAAAATAAAAATCTCTATCTTTTTTATCATACAATTCCCTAGACCTTTTTTATCCTAAATTTTTTATCTCAAAAAACACTAAAATATCAACCTCTCCAAACTTTTTTTTTCTCTCAAAATTCTCTCTCTCAAACCCAAAATTACAAACTATTTTTCTCTTTCAAAATTTTCTCTCTCTAAAACCAAAAGTTAGAAAAAAATTCCCCTCTATTTCATTTCTTTCTCCTTTCTCTCTCTAAAACTTATCTAATGTATTTTCCCTGAAACTACTTTTCTTGTCTGAAATTCCTTAAAACCTCCACCACCTACTCTACTTTCCCCTCTCTCAGCAACTCCATGAAGATTTGATTTTTACAGCACCCAAGTAATTATGATGAATAAAAAAAAATCTTAAATTTCATAGGGACAAACACAGTGGGGGAGAGAGACCTCACAGCCAGCCTCAAGTGCAAGCTTAAAGAAACCCCACGAGGTTGAATGTTTGGAAGCAGATTCAGAGAGCTTGATTTGAGAAACCCAGTAAGAATGTGAGGATAACACATTGAGTTTCTTTCTTGCAATAGGCTTTGAGGCATCAGGGGCAGGGGTGTCGCCCTTTCCTTTATTGGTTGCTGTTTTCTTGGCCCGAGTTTCTGAAATTGGAGTTATTCCACCACCCAATTTTGATAAAGGGCTCGCAATGCTTTTTGAAGGAACAGAGAGCCTCCGAGGTGGTTTTGTAGCCTTTTCTTTGCCTGAAAGGTCGAGCACGCTCACATTTTAGACAGGTTTCTCCCTGAATAAACATTGAAGGAAGAGAGAGCAGTTAGCCTTTTGCTTTGAAGTAAACATATTGAGGGATTATTGTTTCCTTCCTATTTTTCCACTAGATTCAACAACATAAAGATGTGTTTTTAACTGTGTTTCAATTTTGATCAGGAGAAGGGAATCAATGGATACACATATCAGAGAGAGAGAACAAGTCCACATAGGGATAAAAACTGATTCTTGAAACCATGTCAAAATTTTAATGGGCATAATCACGATTTTAATATTAAGTTTAGAAAGTATAGGGATCACCGCTTAGTTGCAGAGGATACTTTAATATCAACCTGTGATTTATCCTCCTTTGCTTTAGTAGCTGAACGCAGTGGATAAAAATTTAAGATAATTTTTTGAGAGACAGAGAGAGGAGGAAGCGATGACGTGGAGAGGGAAATTTTTCGACAGCTTTGGGTTTTAGAGAGAGAAAAAAAAAGTTTGGATAAAGCGTTATTTTACAGTATATTTTTTAGGCCAAAGCTTTAAAGATAAAAAAGTTATAAGTAATATTTTCAATTTTTAAATTTAAGAAGATATATAAATTAAAAATAAGAGGTAAAAGGATATTTTTTTTTAAAAAAATGAGGTGTGGCCTACTATTGCACTGTCACGTGTTCCCATAGTTACATATGTGGTTATTTTAAGTTCTCAAATTTTTATAAATATTCTTTTGAAGAAAATTACATGCCGACATAAAGTTTTAAAATTCTACACTCAAATATAAAGTTTTATAATTATAAAAAACTATTTAAAAAATAAAAAAAATATTTGTAATACCAAAACAAAATATATTAGTAATGAACTAGTACCAATGGGTCGAAACAAGCGAAACAATTAACCCACATTATATTTGCAAAACTCATGATTGGCTTGTCAAAATTGGTTAATAATCCGTGAGACCATGATTCTGCAATGTAGATTTCGGTTCCCCTTTAAAAGCAAATTTAGCAGTTGTCATCACAGTGCAAAGGGACTCTCTATGCATATGTACACGTTCCTCTATAGGGCAGCTTGTGTATATGTCGTACGAAAGTTTGTTGAGGTTTTAGTCCTTGCTACCACAGTTTTATAATCGAACATATGAGACCACACATGATCTATGGGCATCTCTTTGACCTCAACCAAGCATTACCCACTGCAAACCCTTCTCGATTATGCCACATGCCTAGGGCTAAAGGTTTTGGACATGAACATGGTCATAAATTGCTTAACCCTTAGTCAGTCAACCTACACTCCTACTAAAATGTATATTCCACTATATATACTATTTTTACAAGCTCTCTAGGCTTTTAAAAGGCTACAAATCCAACAAGACCGGTACTTGAACTTCGACCTTTAAAATCTAGGGACATGCTCTGAATGACCTAGGAACCCTTGGCTTCCACAATGTTCATGGGAGCCAATCAGTTCAAGGATCCAGACCTCGAACCGGTTCCTACCCTTCAAAAATTTTTAGAAGTACAATAAAAGATCCATCAAATGTTTGGACATCGATTGAAGAGTAAAAATGGACAAAATAAAAAAAAAAGGCCAAAAACAGTAGCAATCTGATATTTGAAACTCATAAATGTGGACAAATTTTGGAAACCCCATAGTTATCATATTTAAATATGGAAGTATCTACAAAACGCCTATATGTGAAGTTCTACAGTACTTTACGTACACCTTATCATCATCCAAAGTTCATCATACCGTCACAGTTGTCCGGTAGTATTTGAATTTTTATAATTATTGTACTAATCAGATTTATCTAAAATTTGGGTGTGTGTACATATGACCAAGTCGCACTAAAATAAAATATTAAAAAAATAATCGTCATAAACTAAAATGATGAAATTACCCCTGAAACTTTATAGGGGTATTTTGCATAATTTTTATCATTCAAATTATTTGTTTTATATTTTATTCATGTGCATCTCACTAAGGCGCACACACCTACAAAATTTCAGATCATTATGATTTGTAAAAAAAATATATAAAAAATTCAAACACTATCAGACATTTGTGACTGTGTAATGAACTTTGAACGGTGATAAAGTCATAAGTGAAGTACAATAGAACTTCACCTACAGGCGTGTTGTAGTGTTTTCCGTTAAATATTGTATCGACATAAAGTTTCCTTTGTATTTCGGGGCTTTTGGCTCTACGCGATATTCAGGCCACAGCACTCTGACTTGACTGAGTAACGGCCCTTGGCCCAAGGCTGGTTCCCAAACATTGCACTCTATGGGGTATTGGTGGTTAGGGGGGCAAAGGCTCTACATAACTTCTTAGGCTCCATTCCAACGGTTAACTCAAAATTAGTAGTCGTAGGTCCTTTACTTGGACTGGTGCTTTGAATCTTTGGCATGACAACAACTAACTTCGAATGAGCAGTTGCAGTCATTGAAGATTGAACAAATATTCTTTGAAATTGCGTGAAGCATTTGATCAAAGATTTTGTTATTTGATTAGCCATTTTCCGCCCTTTGATTAGCAGCTAGCAATCTAGGGTGGGCAATCACAAGCCTTGGCGGAGCCGCGATTGCTCCCAAATGACAAATTTCGAGTAGGCGACAATAGCCATTCACAAAGTATTGGTAGAGGGGTGCAGGTATGATGAGTTTGGGAGATCGTTTCTCCGCCATGAATGGTTCGAGAGAGACTTCAATTGTCCCGGTAAGAATTGAAGTAGAGGAGAAGGTTCCACAAAGACCATATTTGGCGCAAGAGCAGTGGCGATTTGAATTAAGAGAAAGTTCTTTCCACCCATTAGGATGTTAACTGCTCCTGAAATAGTGCAGGTAACTGCTCCTGAAATAGTTAGTGGAATGATCACAAGGTGAATCAAATATCGTTTGAAATTTTTTCTGCCATTAAGGTTCCCGTAAGTGGGTGTTTTACAAGCTTTTTATAATATCCCTGATAAAATAAAATAGGGTGCACTTGCTCCCTAGAAAATCAAGAGAATTACAATGCCACCAAAACAATGTCAAAACTGAAAAAACATAAATATGCTCTATACTGTCATAATACCAACTACTGGCTATAATCATGTGGTTCTATCACCGTCCAGTCAATTAATTGTCCATTGATGAAGAGAAAGCAGCAACCCAAAATTTATAAATTTAGTTGTTCAGTGAGATCCTCTCACCTACATCACTGTCCAACCTATTGACAAGATGGTGCTAACCTCATGGTCATGTGATTATGATGACCATGTGGACATGGATCATATTACACTCCAAGAAGAAGATCACCACTAATGGATCGAAGTTAAGAAAATTTTGGTCACCTAATGGAACCTTGATATAAGTAAACCTATAATGAATAGACCACCTTAAAAATTGTGAAGCATTTACCACTTATTTGGCAGCATCTCATGCTTTGAAAAGATCCACCAAGCCACAAACAGCTCATCACCCAAAATCTTGCTCGAATTTCGCTCCTGCTCCGACTACGGTTGAGGATGCATCCAGATGAGTCCTTACTTGATAATCCTATATACTGATCAATCCTGCAACCAAGACACAATCTGATCTTTGCGCAAGTAGGATGATATGATACTAACACTGCTAACAATTGAAAGATCTTAATTGGAGTCTAGAGCCTCAAAAAAGAACAATATGCTGGCCACTTTGATTTAGATTCCTCTGAACCAAAGGACATCTTACACCTCAAATTAAAATCACGAATAACATTATGATTTGAGTTCATTTTGGGGAGTCTGTTAGTCTATGTTGGGAAAGGATATGAACTTGACATGCAATTAGTTAAGGTAAGATGATAGAGTCCTATCTAACTTTGGCATGAAAAACAAGATGAGGGGCACGTCTTTATTCCCCCAAAAATCATGATTTGAGTTCATTTTTGGAATTAGCTCAATTATATTTAAATGAAAACAGAGTAGTTGTATGTGGTGGGGCATGTCTGGCTTCCCACATGTATTTTCCGTCGATTTGCAAACCATGTCCCAAACCACAAATCAATTTGAAACCGGTGAGGACACCCTCCCCCTCTCTCTATTCATCCATGGATTCTTGGAGGAAATCTTCAGAAACAGTAGGTACATGATGGGGAAAATGATTTACAAAAGTAGTTATCAAACAGAAGATGCCCAGAAAGAAAATTAAGCTACATATAGCAGATCCCTGTCATTTGCACCATGGTTGCTTATGGAGTTGCAAAAAACCTATCAAGCCAACTTAAATTAGGACTTATGAAAAACTGTAGATGCACCTTTTTAAACATCACACTATGGGGCAATTCTCGTGTGGTTTCTCCGCTAGAATTGCAGAAAAGAGTTATGAAAAAGATGGGAAACAGAGCTCTATGAAAAAAAGCAAAAACTTAAAATGGCATAAGCTACATGGCGTGTATCAATCTTATCAACGTTGCATAGGCCACTGCATTGGTTTGTGGTCTTTTCTAGCCGAAATTGTTCAACCGCCAGCTGAACTAGTTGGATTGGTTTATTTGAAACTGAAGCAAATATAGGAAATAATTACTTAACATTACAAAATAAATTTATGAAGTTGCCCAATATTCTTTAGCCAATTCATCTGGTAAAAAACTGGTGTATTTGAAATTGAAGCAAATATTGGAAACAATTACTTACGTGAGATTAAGGGTTCTCTATCAATGGAAGCCCAAAAATGAAGGCAACCAGATTCGTGAGGTGGAGGAGCAATAGCGTGTGGATCTTAGGTAAGCTCTGATACCATGATAAGTTTGGTAGATCTATGTATATTTTCATTCATTCCAAGAGAGTGATATATACCTGAATACAGTATCATAATCCCTTGATATTTGAGGAATGTATTGCAAGTATTACCATATATGATTTATCCATATCTTTACAACAAGGAAATTATGACAGATATGATGCATACAAATTTGTACAATAAGAAAACTTCTCAAAGGAAACATCATGAGCTAGAAAACCAGAACACCAGCTAACAATAGTTCTTAAATTACACAACTAACTCAATTACTTTTATTTTTACACCCAAAAGGAAAAGTACCTATTTTAAAAGGAAAAGTATACAATGAGACAATTTATTTTTTTTTACAAGGTGGTCATAATTAATCTTGATTATTGGATGTGAAATTGGGTGACTACATTTATTGCATTTATTAAGCTTAAAGTTTAAAAGAAATTTTCTCAAACTTTATGACATATCCAAGCTATCAAATTTCATATCAGATGGTTGTAAGTAATTGTGATCTCTTTGTATAAAAAGTAGTCTCATTGTATACAATCCTTATTTTTAAAAGGGTGCAGTTGGCGTACAGATACATCCATAGGTGTAGAGGTAAGGTGCACTTTCAAATTTTATCATGGTATATAATTTTAATGTAAAATGCTTTCAGGATTATCTTAAAATCTATTTTTATATCTAATTATAAAAATTTAAATTTAAAAAATAGTTAAAATCAAGTAGATCTATAAACATATGAAAATCTTGAAAATAGATGGTGTAGATAATATGTTGTAAAATGCACTATTTTTGAAATGTAAAAATATTTTTATTTTTTATAGTCATACATCTCGATGTCGAGATGACCAATCAAAGAGTTTTTAAACATTAAAACGACCTTTTTCGATAGATTTTTGAGAGGTATACGTAGTTCTACATTATGAGGTTGCATCCTTGTATAAATTTTTTCCTTTTTAAAATACCCCAAATATGCAAACCGACATTCTTTTCCATCAGTCATTTTCTCTCTCAAGGTTTTTAAATATTTAAAGAGTTTATCTCTTTTAAACTTAAAATTTAAATTATTTTTTCTTTCTTAAACGGCATTAAGGAACCATGACCAGAGATCATCGTCCCGGAGGGTATACATATTTTCTCCCATGTGATAAAGGGTGAGATACGTGCAAGCGCTGCTTGTTCGCTCGTGTGGACAAGGATAAGTCAAGAAGCTAAAACTTTAATGCCACGGAAAGGTTATGTCTCTTTCTATTTCAAATCCGAAGCATAAAAGACAAACTAATGACTTGTAAAATTGGGATTGCTCTCCATCATTCGTATGATTCTTTGGGAAGGCCCATGGTCGAGCACGGGTCCGGGACAGCGTGAGGCCCCGAGCTCAAGGAAGGGCTACATCATGAAATATTTTTTATTTGATATATTTAAAAGAGAAATGCTTTTTTGAAATGTTATAAAAAAGTCAAGTCCTACACTCATATGGTAATTTTTTTAGAAATTCGTGTTAATTTTAATGAAAATCATTTGAGATCTTCAAAAGATAACCATTAAAATTAGTACGGATCTCTATAAAAATTATAACATATATATGAGACTTGACTTTTCTATAAATATATGTCAAATTTAATAGTAATCCTTTTGAGTCCTACACACATGAGTGGGGGAGGATCCTCTAAGATCATTACTAAAAAAAAATTCAAGTTTGGCAAAATACAGCTAGCTCATTGTACTCAGAAAATATTTTTAAAAATATTTTGGGTCAAGTCTATAAGACGGGTTGATAATTCAAGATAATTGAGAGATTAAGGACGATATGTCATATAAAATTAGAGCTGGATGAACAAAGAGGAGATGCGCATTTAGAATTTTATATCATCAGTGCATATTATTGATATTGAAGGGAAAGTTCCAAAGGATAGTGATGCCGGGAGAAAATAAATTGGAATGATAACAATAAACAAAACAAAAGTAGAGTTTTATATGATCAGTGCATATTATTGATATTGAAGGGAAAGTTCCAAAGGATAGTGATGCCGAGAGAAAATAAATTGGAATGATAACAATAAACAAAACAAAAGGGTTGAGAGAGTAAACCCTCTCTCAAGGTTTGTAATGGAATCTACCCAAAAAATGATCTTTTCACAATATGAGCTTTACTCAATTCAATATCTTTTCACAATATCAACTTTTTTTAATGCAAATTTTTTCACAAGATCAAATTTACTCAATTATCATTCTTGATATGTTTTACAATGATGTACCTCTTCCCTTTAAATATTCAAATACAATAAATAAATAACAAAAAAAAGAAATAAAAAATTTATATAGAGGCGAAGGCTCTAAACAATCAAATTGGAGCCTACCACAAAAAGTTTACTAGAAGAGCTTGTTTTGATGCCCAAATATCCTAAAATTGCTGATCTTGACATCAAGATTTATGGATATGAGAAAAACATGGATTTCAAGTTTTTTAAATAATGTATTTTGTAACGCATTTATGGACCATCAATTTTCAAGATTTTCAAGTTTTCATAGATATTTCGATCTATTCTATTTTTGACGATTTAAGCTTTATAAATAAAAATAAAAATATATTTTAAAGCAATCACAAAGATTTCCAGTATTAAAACCACATTTCTCAACACTATTTGAAGGTAAGCTCTAATTTGATTGTTTAGAGCCTAGGCTCTATACAAACTGCACCCAAAAAAGAATCCCAAATAAAATAAAGTCTCTAGTATACTTTCCCTATCTTTCTCTCAATCTCTTTTCCCTATTTTTTCCCTCTTCCCTGTTTTCTCTCACTTTTTCTCTCTCTAACGTGCCATCCCTATTTTATCTTTTTCTAACTTTCCCATTTGAGCAAAAGATAATTACGACTTATTATTTCCAAAACAAAAATATTTTTACCTTATATTTATGTTATTCTCTAAAATAAAATGATAGACATTCCCAAAACAAGTCACGTGCCCAACTAGGTCCTCGTAATTTATCTCTTCCTATCTCTAATTAAAAATAAAAATAAATAAACTCCAATTTTTTTTTGCATCAGAAAGTTATAAGGCTAGCCATGCTTTTATGAGATAAAATGTTGGGCCGTCAAGAAACAATATATCCATAAGATAAACACAGTTGAGATGATGATGTTGAGAACTTAGATGAGATGATGATGTTGAGAAAAATAAGTGGTGAGATAAAAAATATTAGAATTTGAAATAAATACATATGAAGGAACTTAGATGTCGCTTCAATAGGTCAGAAGATGAGAGAAAATAGCCTTAAATGGGTTCGTCATATGCAGTGTAAACTTAATACAACACTAGTTAGGAAGTACGATTTGGTTCAAGTCAAAAGCTCTAAAATAACTAATGAGAAGCCAAAAAAGATGAGATAGAAGTAGTGAGAAGAGATATATAGACTTACAATAAAGTGTGACCTTTGATACAGAAAAATAAAAAAACATAATTCATATAATATACCCCAAATAACTCGATAAATCTTAAATAATAATGATAATAACTAAGCTAGGTCTTACTCCAATATTGGACCTCAACATGCTCAACCCAAACATGTCCCGAAAGAGCCCATTTCAAAACCCACACATACAGCGGGCCCATGGCATTAAAAGCCCTGTTTATGTATAGAGATCACCGTGCCTCACTTGTAAAGAGATCCTGGGTTCACTTCATCAACGTAGAGCATTTAAAAAGGGGCATCCTCCTCCCTCCAAAATTGGTATTTTTCTTTTGACCCGACGAGGCGTTTACTGTTGTAATTCACGATAAGGAGATGAGTTTTTTACTAGGTAAGGAAAATGTGTTTTTATTGGTCTCCCATATATGATATTGGGGGAGTATGAGGTCTAGCCAAATCTCAATCTCATCACTTTGACTAGTTTATTATAAGAGCAAAAAATATATTTACCTAAACAAATATTAAGAAAGCAAAAAATATCAATGTTGATCATATTTTATACTAGGGTGCAGTTTGTATAGAGCAGAGATTCTAAACAATCATATTAGAGTCCACCTTCAAATATTGTCAAGAAATGTGGTTTCAATATTGGAAATATTTGTGATAGCTTTAAAATATACTTTCATCTTCAATTATAAACTTTAAAATTTTAAAAATAGTGTAGATTGAGCAGATCTATGAAATTTTGAAAAATATTGAAAATTAGTGGTCAAAAAATGCATTACAATATGCACTATTTTCAAAACTTGAAATCCATTTTTTTCTTATGTCTATGCATCTTCATGTCGAGATGATCAATTTGTAGATATCTAAGCATCAAAACAACCTCTTCTAGTGAAAATTATGAGGTAGGCTCCAATTTAATTATTTAGAGCCTAGGCTCTATATAAATGTTTTTTTTTATACTGAGTGAATATAACATGAAAGCACACAACTCAGTGTCATTAGCAATTTTCACATCCATTATCATCATCATCTTCATCGTCAAAGCCTTTTCCCAATTAATTGGGGTCGACAACACGAATCTTAGTACACAATTATGCTCTATTAAGGGTCATACCCTCAGTGAGACCATTAGTCCTCTTTCTCACTACTCATATCCTTTTGGCCTACCTCTTGCCTTTTTTGAGCCTTCCATTTAAATTAACTAGCACATTTTAACATGTATTGCAATAGATTTGCACCACACATTGCCAGTCCACTTAAGTCTCCTCCCTTACGTTTTATCATCCATTGGTACCACATTTAAATTTTTCCAAATATACTCATTTCGAATTTAACAATTTTCATATCCCATAAACTAATAACATAGAGTAAAATTATTTGAAAAAAAAAAGAACAAATTATTAGTCGAAGCCAACATTGTTTGAGTAAAATGTATTTGCCTAATTAAGAGTGGAAAATGTTTGTGCCTAAAGATTCAAGTATCTAACCTAACAAAATACAAAATAAAGCTCTAATAATGTCCCTCGTTATCAATTTTAACTAAATTTAAATTTGATTTAAATTGAAGAAGCTAAAATCTTGGAATTAAAGTTTTATAAATTTAAAAAGTGTAAAAATTCATGTATCTAACCTAACCAATTACAATATAAAATGGGCAAGCTTTATATGTTTTCTCTACAATATAGAAGTTCTATCCTCCCCTTTATCTAACCGTCGATTTTGAATGGAGGGTTAAGATTGCCTTAATCAGAATGTCATGTTTCTACACTATTTTTTTTTAGTTTTTTTTATAAACTATTTTGACACCAAATTTTGGACGTCCATTCTTCTATTAAACTTTCATTAGCAAAAAATATATAAAAAATATTTTTAATAAAATAAAATGACCAAAATACCTTTGAAAGGTTCAAAGGATATTTTGGTCATTATATTTTATCGAAAAAATTATTTTTAATATTTTTTATAAGTGCACCATAATGAAAAGATAACATGTGACAAATTTTATATTTATATAATTTTATAAAAAAACTAAAAATAAAATAATTTAAGATGTCATATCTAAATTCAACGATGAGTACCTCTCTTTATCAAAATTGGACGGCTCGATGGTAGGTAGAGGGTAGAACGTTTATGCTTTAGAAAAAGCGTAGAAACGCTTTACATAGAAAACCCTAATAATTTCCCTTGCTGTAAATTTTAAATAAATTTAAATATGGGAATTAAAGTTTAAAAAATTAGAAGTGAAGATATTTTGAGGCATGCCAGCGGCATAAGTGTCAGCGGATAGGGCACGAGCCAACCACGCGCTCAGACCCGCGGCGAAATCCTATCCGCCCACGTGTCGAAGGATGCCCGGTGGAGACGGAGAAGAGGTTCAAGCCTGCGTTTGACAATCTCCCTATATCTATCGTCGCCTCTCCACTCCAATCCACAGGTCACTGTTCTTTCTCCCCCACATAGTTAGGTTTTCCTTCCCTTTCCCTCTCTAGAGCTTTTTTCTCTCTCTTCAATCCCTGTTACAGAGGAATATTCTCTCTCTAGAGTATCGCTGATTATTTTTTCATCTCCGTGAGAGTTCCCTCTCTCTGTAAACGCTTCTTTCTTTAGAAGAAGAACTCGCTCTCTCTCTAAACCCTAGAAACTGAAAATCTCTCTCTATCTCCTTCTATTCAATCTCTCTCTCTCTATCTCTGTTTACGCTGTGTTGAATCCCGAAGAGTAGGATTCATTCACGGGTTTTTTGTGTTATTTTGATCTGGAAAAATGCTTCTTAGAGTTCCTGCTTTTGTTGGGGCAAACCCAAGAACCGAGATTAGTGAGAGGAGGGGGTTTCTTGCTTCTCCTACTTTGAAGAGGGGGGGTTTTGTATGTATGGGGAAGGAAAGCAACAGTCGCCCTTTGACTGGTGTTGTTTTTGAGCCCTTTGAGGAGGTTCAGAAGGAATTGCTAACTCTCGCCAGCACCCCGCAAACTTCCCTTGCGCGCCAGAAGTATGCAGATAACTCTGAGGCCGCCATTAATGAGCAGATTAAGTATGTTTCTCTCTCTTATTCCACTGTTTTTCTAATGGGTTTCTCTCTCGAGCTCTCTTTCTGCTTATGAGCAGATTAAGTATGTTTATCTCTCTTATTTGTTCTTTTGATTGTGGTTTTCTCTCTCTGCATCTGTTTGTGGCTGTTTCCGTTGTTTAATGGGTTGCTTCTTTCTCTCGCCCCTCTTGTGTGTAGGTTGTAAGTTTGCTCTCTTTCTATATTGTGGAATAGTATTTGTTGTTTTATTTTATTCTTCCTCTGTTTTTCTACTGGTTCTCACTATGGCTATTTGATTCGTTCTTTTTCTTGCTGTTTCTTGGGTTTCCCTTTCTATCTTCGTATGTGGCTTTCTATCTTCGTTTGTGGTTATGCGATTTTCTCATCGGGTTGCTTCTCTGTTTTATATGGTTTTCTTACTGTTTCTCTATTTGCTTTATGGTGGCAGTATCTCTCTGTTCTTGCTCAATAACTTCTCTATTTCCAATGGCTTTCTCTCTGTCTCTTTTTTTGGTTATGTGATTTGTTCTCTCTGTTCTTGCTCAATAACTTCTCAATTTCCAACGGCTTTCTCTCTGTCTCTTTTTTGGTTATGTGATTTGTTCTCTCTGTTCTTGCTTAATAACTTCTCAATTTCGAATGGCCTTTCTCTCTCTCTCTCTCTCTTTTTGGTTATGTGATTTGTTCTCTCTGTTCTTGCTCAATAACTTCTCAATTTCCAATGGCTTTCTCTCTCACTTTTTTTGGTTATGTGATTTGTTCTCTCTGTTCTTGCTCAATAACTTCTCAATTTCCAATGGCTTTCTCTCTCTGTGTCTCTTTTTTTGGTTGTGATTTGTTTCCTCCTGAAATGGTCTCTCATTGCTACTTCGTTCTTTATTGTTTAAGAGTTGTTCCATTACCCCTCTTTGCAATGGGTGCTTATGGATCTCTCTCTCTCTCCGTCCCTGTTTCTAAAGTTTCTGCATCCTCTGTTTCTCCCCTCTCTCTATCTAATAATATTGCTATATCCTTCCTCCTATTCTTTTGTTTCTCTCTGCTAAAGATCTTTGTTGGGTGCCTTGCAGTGTGGAGTACAATGTTTCTTATGTGTACCATGCCATGTTTGCCTACTTCGATCGTGACAACGTCGCCCTCAAGGGTCTCGCAAAGTATGTCATCTGACTTAAGCCATTCAATCCATCTTTGATATCTCTCTCTTGCTCTGTCATCCTTAATGCTTGAGGGTTCTTCTCACCCAATCACAGGTATTTCAAGGAAGCAAGTGAGGAAGAGCGGCAACACGCTGAGAAACTAATGGAATATCAGGTAGGTCTTTTATCTTTTCTCATCTTTTTCACCTTTTTTATGTTGAACGTGGAATTTAATGTTATATGTTCTATCCTTTTTCCAGAACAAGAGAGGAGGAAAGGTGAAGTTACAGTCGATACTGATGCCAGTGACTGAGTTTGATCACCCAGAGAAGGGTGACGCCTTGTATGGTGGGCTCTCTCTCTCTCTCT
>NW_006498404.1:158776-170778 GCF_000471905.2 Amborella trichopoda
TGTGGCGTCTCTCTCTCTCTCTCTCTCTCTCTCTCTCTCTCTCTCTCATTCTTTTCTACTTCTAATCAACTCATTCATTAGGTTTACCATTGTTGTGTGCTCTTCGAAGTAAAGGACTGATGGGATTAACCCATGTTTTGATTTGCAGCTATGGAGCTTGCCCTGTCTTTGGAGAAGCTAACTAATGAGAAATTACTCGCCTTACACAAGGTATTATTAATACGTTTTCATTATTTGGGGCTAAAATTTTCAGAATTAATGCAGCTTTTGTGTTGTAAAAATTCATTGTTCTGATGGGTTGGGTTTTCTGGTCATCAGGCAGCTGAGAAGAGTAATGACCCGCAAATGCTTGATTTTATTGAGAGTGAATACCTTGCTGAACAGGTCCTAGATTTGTTCTCCTTTCTCACTCTCTCTAACTTATTATAGAAAATATGTATTTGTCTATAAAGTCTATGGATTTGGTGCTTTTCAGGTTGATTCAATCAAGCAGATCTCGGAGTATGTCGCACAGCTCCGTAGGATCGGCAAGGGCCATGGTAACAATCCTGTCCTCTCCGTCCTTGTGTTTGCCCTCTCTCTCTCTCTCTTTGGGCGTGGCTCTCCTTAGTTTTGATTTCTCTCTCCCTCGCTCTCTGCTTGTTTTAAGCTTTTCACCCTCCTTTTGTGTGTTTTGAGTCCTGTACTCTCTTAACTGAGTTGAGTTTGCAGGGGTGTGGCACTTTGATCAGATGCTTCTCAATGGAGCGGCAGCCAATGGTTTGGCTGCTTGAGGATGGATCTCTCATGGGTGACTACTCTTGAGGACGAAATAAAGGGGGGGGATAGAATGAAGGATGGTTTGCATATTCATGAGGAGTTTTTTTTCGAGTTGTTTGTAGTTGTAGTGGAGTAAGAGGTTGAGAATTGACGAGAACATATACCCTTACCTTTTACTGTTTTCTCTTTTGGCTTTTTGTTTATGTGTCTCTCATGTTGTAAGGTCCCCAGTCCCCATATTTTAATGAGCATCGACCTTTGCTTCTATTTCGATATCTGATGCTTGTCGCTTTATACAGTGAAGAGAGAAAGGATGCAATATTTTTTGGCAAGGAGATTGGAAAGGGGGGATTCAAAATTTATATGAGGAGGAAGTTAGAGAGAGAGATGTGGGGATTCAATATTTCAAAATGAACGGTGAATTTGCACTGCACCTTACCTTTGGCATTTGGGTGTTGTAGATAGGGAGGGTAAACCTTACATTTCTCCTCATTCCATCATTCCTCGGGATTAATTTATACCGAGAAAACGGATCGAGGGATTGAATTTATGTGGTTGTGTTTTGTGTATGGGTGCGGTCTGTATAGAGCCGAGGCTCTAAATCTAAACAATCAAATCCGAGCCCACCTTCAAATGGTGTTGAGAAATATAATTTTAATATTGGAAAATTTTGTGATAGCTTTAAATTATATTTTTATTTTTAGTTATGTTATGTAAATATTAAAAAATAGTATAGATTGAGCAGATTTATAAAAACTTATAAAGATTTTTGAGAAAAGGTTTAAGGTAAGCTATAATTTGATTGTTTGGAGCCTCGGCTCTATATAAACCTTTCCCTTTATGTAGGGTGTACCCGCTTAGAAGTTCTTAGTTTTGGTTCGAAAGGAAAGGTTTATATAAGGGGTCAAACTTTATACTTTTGGTTTTAAGGAAAGGTTTATATAAGGGGTCAAACTTTATACTTTTGGTTTTAAGAAAAGGTTTATATAAGGGGTCGAACTTTGTACTTTTTGGTTTAAGGAAAGGTTTATATAAGGGGTCGAACTTTAATACTTTTGGTTTTAAGAGAAGGTTTATATAAGGGGTCGAACTTTATACTATGCATTTCAAAAACCTATCAAAAAGGGTTGTTTTATCATCGGTAAAATCTCCAATTTGTCATCACATTGATATATATAGATATGAAAGAAAAAATAAATTTCAAGTCCAAAAAATATTGTATCTTGTAACATATTATCTATACTGTCTATTTTCAAGACTTTTTGAGTGCTTGTAGAGCCGCTTGATTCATTCCAATTTCAAAGCTTTTAAATTTAATATTGGGGATGAAAAATAGATTTTTAGGCTGTAATATGTGTTTTTTACCGAAAATTGAAAGCACACTCACCCAACAAAAATACCTCGTGAACCTTATTATGATTGTTTAAGGTTGACACCTTATACAAACCTAACCCTGGTTTTTAATAATTGTAGCATTGGGATAAAGAGAATTAAGAGTGCATAATCCGGTTGGAAAGTGTGAAGACTTCCCATCAGTGTTGGGTGCTGAATTATACGCCATTCGATGTATCATTTACGTTTTGGTTGTTTAGAAATGAGTAGTGTTCTCAAAATCGGGAGGGTCGACGGCCCAGACCCGGAAAGGTCACCCTGATCTGGCTTTGATCAGTTATGGTGGTCAAGCTAGGAATTTAAAAAACAAATTCAAAAAAATTATAAAAAAATAAAAATAAAAATAATAAATTTTAATAGGTTTTTTAATGTTTTCTATTACTTTGAAAAATATTTAAAAGTATTTTGGTTATAAATATTTTATATTTTTGTTTACTTTTTGGATTGTTTTTTACTGAAATTTGTAAATACCCTCCACCCAAATTAATTTGAATTTCCTAGACAACCTCTTTCTAACCAATTTTTTTTTATAACTTTTATCCCAAATTGTACACTTTTATCCCAAATTGTACCTTTGTAGCAAATAACCCCCTTCCTCCCCGCCCAAGCATAAAGTTGTATTTTTTTGAGAAATTATCGCTAATATACCCATATTTTAAGGAAATTGGAAAAAAAAAACCCCAACTTTTTAAAACGTTGCCCAACCCTTTTCTTTTTATTATGAATTTTGGCTTTTTTTTTGGACAATACTGCTCTTTTTGGTAGTCTTTTTATCGTAAAAAACATTATGGTATTAAAAGTACTTTAATGACTATTACGGTATTATTAGTACCGTAATGCTCTTTAAATACTTTACGGTCATAAAAAAATGGCAATGAAGTTGAATATCATTATGGTACTAAGAGTACCGTACTGCTCTTTTTGATGTGGTGATGTTCCATGACGTCGTTGCTTGAAAGAAGTGCCTATGCAAAGGGTGTCTTCATGGAGGTATCGTAGAAAGAGAGTAAGGATGGATCCTTTTGTACCAACAATTTACCTTTTTCTCTACTAACAACTGCTGCTTCGTTGCCCCAAGGTGCTGATTTCATCATTGGTCTGCAGTTAGATGTGATTGGGAGAACAAGGAATCCTAAGAGATCGATGCTCGTATTGACAACAATGGATGAGTTGGTGAAAATGGCCCAAGCTTCTAAACCTTTGTGGTTGATTGAGGGGGATTGAAGGGGACAAACCTCTTTCTTGATCCACAATCCAAACACTTTTCTTTTATTTTTTTTGTTATCGCTCTCATCATGACTCGGTGGTGCAACTTGTATGCCTTAATCCCCTGCTTTACCCACACTTCTCTGTCTTTCCCGATTCCGCCTCTCTCTCTCTCTTTATTCGTCTACCTCTATCTCCCTTTCTTCATTTAAACCACCTTTATTTTCCTAATCTGCTTGACCTCTCTCCTCTCTTTATTCGTCTACCTCTATCTCCCTTCCACCTGAGATATCTTTTTACTCTCCACCTCTCCTATAATGCTTCATTTGAAATCTTATTTTGTTGGTTGATGTTTCTATATTGGTTTGCAACTAATTCTCCATATTAGTGCTCGAGTAGGCAATGATTCTGAGAATATGAAGAGAAAAAGTAGAATTGTGCAGTGTTTAGCAGAGAAAAAGTAGAATTGTAAGTGTAAAAGGACCCATCCCTATTATCTCTCTACGATGCCTCCATGAAGACACTCCTCGCATGGGCACTTCTTTCAAGCAATGATGTCATAGAACATTTTCATACCAAAAAGAGCATTACGGTACTTTTAGTATTATAATGATATTCAACTCCATTATGGTTTTTTCATGAAAGTAAAGCATTTAAAAAATATTACGGTACTTTTAATACCGTAATGTTTTTTATGGTATAAAGACTACCATAAAGGGTAGTTTTGTCAAAAAAAAGCCAAAATTCATGAAAAATGGTCCGTGTGAGGTTTTGGAAAGTTTGTGGTTTTTTTCCAATTTCCTTAAAATATGGTTATATTAGCGATAATTTCCCTATTTTTTCATATGAAAATCCCTTCCCATATTTTTGTTTATCAAATATTGACGTGGACTATTGGGCTGGGGCTTCAAACTATAGTGCCGGACTGGGAAAAACACGTGCCGGACTGTAAGAACCATTCGTCGGACTGCCTTTTATAGAACCATTCGTCGGACTGCCTTTTACAAAGTACCAGACTGAAGATAATCCAAAACCCATAAACAAACAGTTGGACCCCTATGCCGGATTGCAGAAACAAATTGCTGAACCTCCTATGCCAAACTGGGTTTACAAGCTGCCGGACCGCGGACAAAACTTGCCGAACCGTTATTCAGTTCTGCCATACCACTAAAAGAGGTCATGGGTGGGAAAGAAGAGAGAGATGCGTTTTAACTTAGGGGTGGGTATTTTGGTTTTTTTTTAACTTTTTTTTTTAGCCCGGCCCTCCTTTGTTATTGGGTCGTGTTTTCTAGCGCTGGAATTGAGCGCTTACTTCATGGTGAATGCAGATATGGATAAATATCTTCTCCAGATTTGTCTTCAGGCATATTTTTTTTTGACAATCAAATTAGTATTTGGTATGGAATAACATGAATTTTATCTTTTTCCGCATTCTATGAAAAATATTATATATTGTTTTGTATATATTGTACACCTATATGTTCTTTTTTTGGTAATTTAGTGGAAAGACAAGCTCCTACGTGTTTTTTCAAATAGATTAAGAGTTAGCTTTATGAAGGTATTTGTAGGGTGGCGTTAGGAGTGGGAATACAAACCACAACGTAATGACTAAAGTGTAGGGTACTACGAACACGACCCCAACCCTTTTCCCAATGAGGACTCATGTTATTAATTGAAACTTGCACTGTTCAATGAAACTAAATTGATAAGGCTACACGTTTGGAGGGAATCCCTATCCTGCTTAACAGAAAAGAACAATTAAGTCCAATTGAAAAATAAGTAGCAATATAATACAATTGGGTCATTTTTTAAAGAATGGCAATTTTTTTTTTTGTGAGTCAATGGGGAGTAATTGAGTTTAGAACGTAGTGCTGCAAATCATTAAGCGCTAACCAATTAAACTCAAACCCTTTTATTAAAAAAATGGTATCCATGTAGAGATAAATGAAGGTAAAATAGAAAACGAAAATGAAAATGAAAATGAAAGAGAGCCAACCATGCTTTCCTATAAGATAATGGTGGACATTAAATATCCAATTCCCAATATTGTCTATAAGAAAATTTAGGGGACCAAGATTTCATTATCATTGATCCATAATCCCATTATAAATAATTGCATAAGCACTTAACCTGGGGACCAATAAAATTGTTGGTCCATAAGGCCCATAAAATTGTTAAATTATTAGAAAAGGTATGTCGGTAAAAAATGGACAAAATCCTTGTTGGTCAAATTAATTTCAGGATGTGGACTGAAATTGCTTAGGGCTTTTTGAATGGTAGTAATGGAATGAGTGATTTTTCGTAGGGGGCTATGGAGTGGAGTGGGTGTTCACTTTGGAAGCATTTGATTTTCTCCCGGAGGGGAATTACCCAAGGAAAACTCTTTTAACATTGATCATGTGGGGATTCGGCTTTTAAAAGGCATAGTTTGCTCAAACATCAAAAGTCTCCAGCTAGGGCTGGCAATGGGCTAGGCATGGGATAGGCCAGCCCTGACCCTAGCCCTAGCCTAGCCTAGTCCCCATAAGGCTCGTTCAGTCCAAGCTAGGCCTTGACCGGGCCAGAGAGGCCTTGAAGTGGTGATCATTTAAAGATATTTTTATTACAATATATGTTCTTATCTTAATATATTAATATCATATTCTACTAGTATTGAAATATTTGTATGTTAATAAATTTAAAATATTTATTATTGAAGTAGTGATCATCTAAAGATATTTTATTAAAATATTATGTTATCATCTTAATATACTAATATCACATTCTATTACTATTTAAATGTTTGTATGAGGTATTTTTAATATTATACGAATACTTTATTTTATTAGCATTAATATAAGAAAAAGATTTAAATAAGGTTGCAACCTTAAAATGTAGAATCAAAGATGCACCTAAAAATCCATCATAAAAGGTTGTTTGGATATTGGAAAACCCTCTAATTGATCACCTCGACATCAAGATGTATGAATATGAAAAGAAAAAAAGATTCGAGTATGTGAAATAGTGTATCTTGCAGCACATTATCTGGACCATCCATTTTCAAGCTTTTCATGTGTTCTTAGATCTAATTGATTTGAACCATTTTTTAGATTTTAAAAGTTTTTAATTAGAGATAAAATAGCTACACAAGCCATCCTAAGAATTTTTTATATTAAAATTACATTTATGATAAAATTTAGAGGTACGCCTTAATTGGATTGTTTAATTTGCAACCTTAAATGCAAACCACAACCCTTAATATAATGGATTGTCTACAACGAGGTCATTTATCTTTTGTATGTTGAAGTCATAATCATTCTTACTCATTAGATGTCAAATTGGATGGTTTGAGATGAGTCATAAAGTTTGAGATTTTTTTTTTTTTGAAAACTTTGTGTCTATTTAATGATATTCTTACAACCACCCGGTTTGAAATTAAAAAGAAAAAAAGGATTGTGATTTCTATATACAAAAGATATATGGTCTCTTTGGAGACGATCCCTTAATACAATATTATAACATTAATGATATAATAAAATATACAATATTTTAATGTTCACATAATACGATATTAATATATTATAATAATAATATAATATCGTAATAAACATAATTGTATTATATGTTATGATTAAGGAGGGAGAAAGAAAAAGCAGAGGCACACGCACCTCCAATGCAAAAGCTAGCTTTTTCAAAACCTTGCATTTGCTAATTCTCTTTTTTTTGTAATAAGGAAATGCTGGATATAAAAGATTTCAAGGACGTGGACATCCATGATATGATGTCCAAAACTACACCCAAACGATCTTAAGCCATCAAATCCTCGATCTGCAAGAGAAGGATTTGCACATCCTTGGGTCCCAAATGACCCATTATTTTTTCACTTTTGAAAGTTTTGGAGCTCTGGAATAGCGTGATGGTGGGTCAGCCTTCAGCCTTGTAACAGGAAATGAAGCCATCAAATCCTCGATCTGCAAGAGAAGGATTTGCACATCCTTGGGTCCCAAATGACCCATTATTTTTTCACTTTTGAAAGTTTTGGAGCTCTGGAATAGCGTGATGGTGGGTCAGCCTTCAGCCTTGTAACAGGAAATGACTGTGCTTCCCACTTCGCAACAATTATTTTTTTGAAGGAAAGTTTGTCTAAGTTGCTCGAACATGTGAGTGCAATTCTCATCCATTTGATTTGAATAAATGGCTGGGACAACTTTATTGATAACATTACAAGTTACTGTTTTTTGTCGTTTAATTTTGATGGGATGGTTGAAAGTATTTGTTTTTTTAGCTTGTTTCATAAATCATTTTAAAATAAAATTTGGGACATCCCAACTTTTTACTCCTTACTGGGGTGCTCCTATTAAAGATAATAAAATATATGATAATAAACAGGGAAAATTATGTAAATATCTATTTTAGTTTATATTATTACTAAATACCTAAAACTTTTTGTTATTACACATATGTCTTTTTTTTTAACTACATAATTTTTTTTTTTTAAAATGGATGAAACCACACATTTTCGATTTTTTCAAAAACCGAAAAGGCCATATCCATTTAACACTGCGTGCAACCTTTCAGTTTCCAAACTCTTGCTCTTTGCAAAGTTTTGGATCTCTAATTTCTGCTCTCTACAATTTTCTCTCTCTTTTTTCCTTTCTCTCATAAATTTAACCAGTCCATAAATAAATTTCCCAATAGATTTTCAGAGATAATTTTCCACACTAAAAGTATATATTTTGACACGATCTGGAGGGGAGTCTCAAAGTCCATGGTTTTGAAAGTCTCTCTCTCTCTACCCTTCCATGTATTCTTTCTCCCATAACTATTGCTTAACAAATAGAAATCATTGGGCTGTAATTTTTTTGTTTGCAAGGACAGAGATCAAGAGAGGCAGGGTGATGATCTGGCAATCAAATTAAAAAGCAAAGAAGAAAGGAAATGGCTCAATCATGTCCACCAAGGCCATCTGTGGAGTTCTAATATATTATTCCTCTGGCAGCACTGCAGTGTTGCGTGTGTGTGGCTATTAAAAGCTTTATGAGTGTTTGTAAAACAATTATGTAGCGGAACATGAATTCAGTGGGAGTGTGGTCTCGTGTGGACCACATTAAGCAAACGATGTTTGCTGATACTGGACTGTGCTTAACGTGCTTGGTTAGTTTGATTCGAAAAAACCCATATTACTTGGGCATATAAACAAATCGATGAAGGTTACACAAATTATCTCTTGATGAGGTCAGAGTATGCCCAGAAAAGTAAGCCGAATAACTGTTTGACCCTTGTGTGTGATGGAGGTCTTCTGAAACGAGCCAAAGCCTCATCGTTTCCTGGACCCCTTCAGTGCTTGGATCCCTGATTTGAGAGATGAGACTGTTTGATTTGATGGCCTTTGAAGCATTGAATGGATTTTCAAAAACAAGTTACAAGATAGACCTTTTTTAAGATTCAAATTTTTTTTGAATACATGGAAGGGTAAAGAGAGAGAGAGAGTGAGTCTAAAATACTGAAAAAAAATATAAATTCAGTTTTTCAAAAACAAAAATTTTAAAATTTTTGGTTTTTGGAAAAAACCGAAATTAAAAACTTTCGATTGTTCAAAAACCGAAAATGGATAGTTTCGTCTTTTTTTTTTATAAAAAAAAGTGTTATGAAGTTGAAAAACGTACATCTGTGTAATAACAGAAAGTTTCAGATATTTTTGTAATAACGATAAATATAATGGATATTTACGTTAATTTTTCCCAATAAAAAAGATCATAATAACCATATAAATTGTAGTTGCATTTAAGTCATTATTTTATCAAAATGTTTTTTTTATATTTTTGTTGCTTGCACCCTTGCAAATAGTAAGCATGACCCAAATTTCTTGCAAATATCATTTGTAGAAAAAATGTTTGCCCACATTTTCAAACCATCAATTTTTGGTCCATTGTTCCAAAAACCAGACATGGATTGGCACAAACTAAAAAGGAAGAAAGACGTATACCCGTAAACCCCAATCCCTGAATTTTTTCGATCAAATATACAACATTGTGTCTATAGAAATGCCATCAACCTTCGAAAATATAAAAATCTAAGTCAATAACCCTTTGCATAATATTTTTTCCTTTTTCTAAAAAGGTGTATTTCTTTTTTATTTTTACCCTACTAGTCCAAAACTAAAAAGAATAACACCCATTTTCACTCTTTTACAACCACTCCTGGGAACCTTTCTCATAGAAGATAAAACACGCCATTCCCCTCTCTCTCATTCGCTCTTGTGAACCCCTTTCACCCCCCCCTTTTGCCACATCTCAAACCCTATGGTTTCAGATTAGTGGGAAATAAATATAAAAGAAAAAAGTACTTTTATAAAATGAATAAATATAAAAGAATATGGTGTTTTTAATAAAAAAATGAAAAAAAGGTATTTTTACAAAAATAATGTCTATAATGAGATCATTTATCTTTTTTACAAGGAGGTCACAATTATTTATAGCCATTAGATGTCAAATTAGATGGCTTGGAGTGTGTCATAAAATTCAAGTAATTTCTTTGTTAAACTTTGAGTCTACTCAATTATACACTCACGTCCACCAAATTTAAAATCTAATAGACTAGAGTGATTGTGACCTCCTTATTTTAAAACTTAATGGTCTGTTTGTATACATTCCTTTGTACAAAAGCAAAAAGGAAAAAAAAAAAATGTTATGAACGGAATATTTGTCTTACGCTGTATATACTTCAGGCTGGTCCAAGGCTTCCTCCGGACCCAAGCATATATATGAGATGAAAAAATTCAGAAAGCCAACTATACATTTTTTCCCCAAATCTAGTGTTTTAAAACCTAAATAGGTGGGGCGGATCATTCAACCAAAATCCATGTCAGATTGTTAGATTGGTTGTATGGATCACAGTCCAAATAGCTGATTCAAATAATATTTATATATATGTAAAATCAATTAAATATAATAATAATAATAATGATTTAGGGATTTTAAAAAACTCAAGAAAACATGAAACTTATATATAAATAAAATAAAAATAAAAATAGGTATTTGAGGATTTTATAAAACTCAAAAAAACATTAGACAAGCTTAAAACGGAAAAAGAATATCAGAGGCTGGCTTTAGGGGAATTTGTCTGAGAACCATACCATCCCAGATCCGATTTGGTTCCAACATATTTCCTATTGGATCGGCAATCCAGATTGAAAGCATCTCATCCACGTCATTGGACGGATGCACAAAATTGAATCAGGCCACTTTCAAGGGCCAAAATTACATTCCATTTTTTATTTTTATTTATAAATTCTTATGCATCTGAGATTTTTTTATACAAAGTATTTTAGTCAAAATATTCATTCAAGGATTTTTTGGTCAAATTTTTTGTTCGATATTTTTTTTAATAAATTTTATTGAGTGTACCCTATATTGATTTATGGGATTGTCTACAAAGAGAAAATTTATCTTTTGTACTGGATGTCACAATCATTCTTGTCCCTTAAATTTCAAAATTGGTGGTTGTAAGAGTATCATTGAGTAGGTACAAAGTTCCAAAAAAAATTCTCCCAAGCCATCCAATTTGACATCTAATGAGTGACCTTTGCGTACAAAATTCTCCCAAGCCCTCCAATTTTAATCAAGTTAGCACAGTATTCTCAAAATCGAACCAGGTTAACCGAACATGGGGCTGCGAGCGGTGTGAACCGGAACTGGATTAACCGGGGCGTTTAACTAGACTAATCGGTCAAGTAGAGTTTTTTTAAAAAAGCGAATGGGTAAAAAATCCCTCCAAAAAATAAAAAAAATTAGAAATACTTAGTTTAAGTGTAGAATATTTTATTACATACTTTTATCTTACAAAAAATTAAAACAAAATTTTATAAATTAATATTTGAATACTATGGCTCTGTTCATGATCCCAAGCAGGTCTTCCTAGATTAGGATATTCTTTGAAGATATTTTTGTCATGGAACATCTTATTTCAAGAATTAACATATTCATCCCAAACCTTCCATGAAAAACTTTCTACTTTTTTTTTTTGTACAAAAATCGCTCACATTAGGAATAAACGTTTATGCACTTTTTTGCAAATAACAAAAGTAGCTTGATGCTATTAAACCAAATAAAACCGCCAACTAATAAGAAAATAGTACGAAGGAACTGAGCATTATTTATCCTAAATAAATCAAGAATCCAAGACAGTTATTTTAAAGTAAGATTAAATTTTTTTGATAACAAAAAAGTTTGAAATTGTGAATGTCTTTGCCAACACAATTATAATCCCATTTCCATTACACAATTACAATCTCTGTTCCATTATTACAACAATTATAATTCCATTTCCATTATTACAAATATAATTATATCATGCACTTAAAAAAAAAAAAAAAATTGAAGCAAAAGTAAGACCAACGTTATCATGCACTTATTTTTTGTTTGTTAGAAAAAAGAAATATAACATTTTAAAAAGAAGAATCGATTTTATCATATTCATCAAAAATAGATTTTATCATAAATCATAATTTATCAAAAATATAATTTAGTAAGCAAAATAGAAAAACTACTTTACCATATTCATCATAAAAAAACTACATTTAATTTGAGTTAATAATATAAAGTAAAATTAAATTTTGTTTAAAAAAACGTTCGGTTTCTTAAGTAACCCCTAAAAACTACTAGCAA
>NW_006498404.1:178677-197422 GCF_000471905.2 Amborella trichopoda
ATCAAGTATTACAAAACATTCGATCATGGAATTCTAAAAAAAAAAAAAAAAAAAATTAGTTCTTCACATAAGCAATTTTAACTCAAAAATCCACCTCTAAGTGAATAAATTACATCCAATTGAGTATATTTTCTGATAAACAACAATATAAGGAATCAAAACCCTAAATTTTTAACACATTATTTCCAATATATCATGAAAACAAAATTAAAAGGCGGAAAAAAAAAAAAAAAACAGTGGAATTTTGGTTCTGCAGACATGTCAGTGTTCATCTCAAATTTCATGCTGTAATTGACCAGATTACGTAAAATTAAAAATTTTAAATCATACTAGACACAATAAAGATTAAAAACCCTAATTATTGAACTCATTATGTTCAAAATATGCCGTGAAATAAATCAAATGGCGGAAAAAAAAAAAAACCCAAACTTCTTACTTGATTTTGTGAACCGAAGCCTTCAATCTCCAAAAAACTCTGTTTTTCTCAACGATTATCACAAATTAGTAACAAAAGGTTTTGATTTACAGCTTTACGATCAAAATGCCTACAAATTTTGAAAGATTCATGCCCTATTTGGCATGAAACTTTCAGAAAAGGCGGAAACCCTAAAAAAGCAAGTTTCGTGATCCAAAAACACCAAATTTTTCAACCATTTAATCCTTGAAAAAGCTGAATAAAGCTCTTTACAGCCTGCAAATTAGATCACATGCCACAAAAAACAAGAAAAATGATAAAAAAATGACAAATTTCAAAGAATCCCGTGAAGAACACTGTACAACCCGTGTTCTTCACGGACTCGTCGATTCCGCAGAATCGTCCGGTTCTCTCTAGAACCGGACGATTTTCGATGTTTTAGCCGATACGATCCCCTTTTTACGATTTTCGAGTCGAACCGGGGGAGTCCGGTTTGACTCGGCGTTTTTTAGAACACTGATCTCAGCTGTAAATCTTCATCATGTGGTTCAAAATGCATACTATATAAATTTTAATTTTATTTTTTATAAATCTGATTAAGATGAAAATTTGGGTGTATTTACCCAATACTAATGTGCACTATATAAAAATATATAAAATATATATATTTTCAATAATATAAAATGACCAAATTATCCCCATCTTTTTTCAGGGGTATTTCGATCATTTTACAATTTGGGAAATATTTTTTTATATATTTTTTAATTGTGCGCCGTATTTTATAGTACACGTCTAAAAAGTTCATAGTGATTCGATTTCTAGAAAAAAATACTAAAATTCATATGTGATATGCATTTTGAACCACATTATGAAGATTTAACGGCTGTGATTCCATATATATTACTATTCATTATAACTGCCCAACTATTGTTAGCTTTTTTCATAAAATAAATATACATGTAAAATGTAATATATAATATATAATATTATAAAATTATAATATTAATTATATCATATTAATAATACTAATGTTATATATTTATATTCTGCATAGCGAATAGTGATCAACAAAAAAAGTATGAAAGATTAAGTTCCTACCCCTCCCCCCCCCCCCCCCCCCCCCTCTTTTAGGGACTTATTCTTTTACTTTTTAATAAAAGAATGGAAACTTTGGTTTAAAGATTAGTTTTCGAACTTTAGATGAAAAGTGTGAAATAAAAGCGAAACTTTTTAAAAATCTAAAAGAATACTTTCCACAATAATATTTTCAGAAAAACAAATACGTCCTAAAAGTGTACATTGTAACACATTATTTGAACCATCCATTTCTTCTTAAAAATAAGTGTTTATGGATCCACAAGATCTGTACCTTTTTTTAGCTTTAAATTTCACAGTTAATGTTGGAAATTGAGTTTAGAGCCATCATGAAGATTTTTTATGCCCAAAGTACTTCTCAGATGAGATCTGATGTGAGGCTTTACTTGGGGTGGATGCAAAAATAACTATTACGGTTAATGGTGTGATTTTAAAGTGTTGGATAGGCATGTGTAGGAATCCAAGAACATTATTTTTCTTTAGTTAGTGGGTATGGTTTCTATAAAGTTGCAACCTTAAACAATTTAATCAAGGCGCACCGCCAAATTTTATTGTAACATGCAATTTTACATAAAAAATTCTTAAAATCTATTTTCATCTCTAATTATAAATTTTAAACTTAAAAAATGGTTAAAATCAAATAGATCTATAAATATATAAAAATCTTGAAAATGGACAGTCTAGATAATGTGTTGCAAGATGCACTATTTGTGGGACTCAAATTTTTTTTTTCTCCATATTTATACATCTAGATGTCAAGATGATCAATTAAAGGTTTTTCAAAATTAAGACAACCTTTTTTGATGGATTTTCTAGGTGCATTTTGTAATTCTATATTTTAAGGTTGCAGCCTTTAAAATAGAGAGATTTTAAAGGAGCAATGTTCCATGACTTGGCGAAGTCCACTTGCCTCGTCTTAGTGGCGAGGCAGGTTCTGGGTGAATTGGGTGCCCAACTTGCTCCCCATAAAAAAAACCCTTAAAAATTATTTAAAAAAAACGGAGTGATTTCATGTTACCGTATCGTTGTACTTGTAACATAATGAAACCTTACTTCTAGAAAATTATGTTTGTGGCATCGATATGACACCAAAAATTGTACACCCTCTCTCCATACCAATAATCAGCCCCCAAAAAACTAAAATTAAATTTTCACCACTATGATTAAAATGAATTCCTCTCAAATAATGAATCTAGACCATCCATTTGGTGAGTTTCCAGGTCTTTACGAATTCAAAATTATATTTTTTCTTTTTTAACATTACTCATCTAAATGTATCCAAGAAAAACATTGTTCTTCTAATGTTAATAAAGCCATAAAAAAAAATTGAAAAGTCCATCTAAGGCCCGGATATAAGCATCTCATCAAACTGGATTGCCTATGTCGACTGGGTTAAAAAATTACTTTCTAGTGTGGGCTTTCAAATTTTGCTTCTTTTTTTTTGTGATTGATTATTAGAATGAAAAGAGTGTATATATATAACCGAGGCTCTAAATTACAAAATAGAGCACACCTTCAAATAGTGTCGAGAAATGTGGTTTCAATGCTAAAAATCTTTGAGATAAGCTTAAAATATATTTTCATCCCTAATTATAAAATTTAAAGCTTAAAAAATAGTGTAGATTGAGCAGATCTATGAAAATCTTGAAAATTAACAATCCAAAAATGTATTACAAGATACACTATTTCCAAAACTTGACATCCATTTTTTTGTCATGTCTATACATCTTGATGTGGAGATTATCAATTTGATGATATTTGGATATCAAAACCACCTCTTGTAGTGAAATTTTTGATGTGGCTCTAATTTGATTGGTTAGAGCTTAGGCTCTATATATACTTTTTCCATATTTAAAAATTAGGATAAAAACAAATGGCTCTATCCTCATTGTCGAAGAATATTTCATTAAATTACTATTGTATGACTCCCCACAAAAATTTATTAAAAAATCTAAAAAATAAGATATGACCGATTATTGCTTGGAAATTATATTTTAGATGCCTTTGATGGTTTTTGGGATGATTTGGGATCTTTTTATTTTATTTTTTAAAATATTGAGGTGTAAATCAAAATTCATTTTCCATATTTTATATTTTTCATCGTCTTTAAACCTTCTAATGATTTCTGTTAACTCTAATTACTTTTCTAATTTCTAATTATTTTATAAAAAAAATTACCTTTTTTTTTTACATTATAAAAAGAGTGTGCATGGCCGAGTTACTCGCCTTGGCCAATGGTAGAGTACCATAGATGAGTCACGGAACATGGTTTAGGAGAGAAGCTTATCATAAAGAACCAAAACTTGAGAGCGAAAGAGATAGATTTTAAGACAAGGGGCAAGCTTTCTATGCTTCTCTACAACATAAAACTTATATGCTTCTCCTTATCCAACCGTCTATTCTAAATGGAGGGTTAAGATTGCCCCAATCACAATGTTACATCTCCGCACTATTTTATTTTTATTTTTTTATATAAAATATTTTGACACTAAATTTTGGACGTCTAATCCTCTATTAAACTCACACTTGTAAAAAATATAAAAACAATATTCCCAATAAAACAAAATGACCAAAAGACCTTTGATAGTTTCAAGGGGTATTTTGATCATTATATTTTATCGAAAAAATATTTTTAATATTTTTTATAAGGTGTGCCCCAATGAGAAGGTGGCACATACCAAATTTCATATTCATACAATTTGTATTAAAAAAATTAAAAATAAAAACCTCTGAGGCATGGATGTAGGATCAAATAGTGAGTGACTCACTTAATCAAAATTGGGTGGCTGTATGGTAGGAAAAGCGTATATCTTAAGAAAATATACCAACCTTTCCCTAACACAATAGGAAAAGTATAGAAACCTTTCCCTTAAACCGATAGGAGCTGAGAGAAATTAATTTGGAAATCAAGCACTTGTTGTTGTCCTCTGAATATACAGATTTTCAAAGCCAAATGATTAATATTTTATTGACCAGCATTAATTCGACCAAAATCGAGCTCTAATTAGAAACAATTTATATGCAGTCAAACAATCTAGTACTATATTCGTCCAAAATGATTTAGGACTATGTCCTACATTTTTGTAATCTTTGACCATTTTCTTATATTTGTTGATGCATTATCCCTTTCGGATTCTTGGGTCCCCTTTCTATCAACCTCAAATTGTTGAGAAAAGGTTAAGATGATGGTGACAATGATACATATTCTCGATTTCCTACCAACTCAAGGTTTACCAATAAAATCTCTTTCTCTCTCTAATGTGCTCTTGCCCTCTGGAGTTTGCAAAAAGAGCGAGTTGAAGTGGATGAAGATGTTGTGCACAGAAGCTCCAAAAACACTATGCGATTAGGTGGTGGCTCAAAGGGACAAAACCTAAAAAAAGCATTTCAGATTTTTCCAATATGTTTTCGAATTGGTAGCGAATATGGAATTAAGCTTTTTCTCCAACTTCAATCGGACGGTCAGAAACAGATCATCCAAAAAGCTCTACCCCTCCTGCGACTAGGATGATGATGATAACGCAGAAGAGTGAAGGAGATCCCACATAACTTGTATATCTGGGTACCCCCCATTGCACGTCTCTTCTTCATATACTCTCACCAGAACTTCTGCTCTCTTCTCTGCACACAGAGTAAAAACATACAATTTAAGAGAGAGAAAGAAAGGATTAGAGAGAAGGGGGGATTAGAGGTAGAGAGCTACCTGAAGTTAGAGAGAGAGAGAGAGAGAGAGATATACCTTTGGACTTTGGGAAGCGCGCCACAGTCTTCCACCAGCGGTGCATCCAACCCATCTCCTGTTCCCTGCAGACTAAGTGGGCTTCAGCACCTCTCCTTTTAAATTGAAGCTTTACTCCCATTTTTCTGAATAATAACTTTTTTTCTGAATAATAACTTTTTTTTATAACGAACCCAAAGCTCACAGCTACCCAACAGAAGGGTCGCGACAAATATTTCATGACTGCGTGATATTTCCCCCCCTCCTCAAATAAACCACCCACCCAGAGAGGGGGAAACTATAGTTTTTAGCGATGAATTAAATTTAAAAAACAACATGATTAAGTTATAATTAGATGGAATCACCTGTCTGACCCAAAAATTGGTCACCTCTCTCTAATTGTGCGTATATATGAAAAAACGGCTGAATCTATAAGAGAACTAGCAGTTCTGTACAGTAAAACGGTGATTTAGACCGCCGATTCGTCGATATGTATAAGGTTTTTGCCAATTCACTGTTCTTTCACTTAGCATTTTCGTCGATTCTTTTCTGCACAGTAAAATGGAAATGCCGATCTGGATCATCGATTCAGCAATCCAAACCGGGGCACTGATCCATTTTTTAAATCACTTTTTAGAAGAAAAGGATGGGCGTTGCGGTGCATCATATGGGGAGGGAGTGGGGACATGGGTGGGCGTTGTCTTTGGACTTTGTGATCCTCTCTTCTTCTAAATCTTCATTCCCACTCCTCAAGATTCCTCTCTCACTCGAACCTTCCAAATTATACAAAACCAGAGGATGATGGGCCCTTGGTCAAGAGGCAGTTGTTGTTATGTATTCAGGTGAGTCCTCGGATTCCTCCAACTAACCATCATTGGTTCTAGAGCCTTAATCCTTACTCCCTCCCTTGCCTTGTTCAATGAATCTTTTCTCTCTCTCTCTTGTATTTTTCTCTTTTGGTGAACGCATTTCATGTACCCTCTTTTTGAAAGTTGGAACCAATATCTATAAATGTTTTGCAAGATAAATAAATTTGAACTATATTTTCAATTAGACATTTCCAAATACTTGTTTCATTGGGTCTCCTTATTTACTTTGCCAAAAGTTTTTATGCTCAAGCGGTCGTATATTTTTCATATTCTCTACGGGAAAACCATTTTAGAAGTAACTTTAGGGTCCCAAAGTTTAGGGATGTAAACTCTTGAACTAGACTATCATAAAAATAAAAAATAAAAAACTTCCAAATCATACTCTCTATGCACTTGAAAAAGATAATGTCTCAAAATTGAAGGAAGACAGTCTAATTCTTTAGAATGAGATTTAAGTATGGAAAAAGTTATATAGAGCCGAGGCTCCAAACAATCAAATTAGAGGGCATCTCAAAAATTTCACTAAAAGAGATTTTTTTGATGCCTAGATATTCTCAAATTGATCATCTCGACATCGAGATGCATGGAAATGAGAAAAACATAGATTTCCAGTTTTGGAAATACAGCATGTTGTAATGCATTTTCAAACTGTCAATTCTCAAGATTTTCAAGTTTTCATAGATCTACTCGATGTTTTCATAGTTTTCCATGATTCTTAAGGAGTTCCCAAAAATTTTAGATTCAAATCCTCCTAAGTCGATATTTTCCCCGTGGGAATAGATGGACAACATATGCTCCACAGGGAGCATAATACACATGATCATTTTCTTTTTCTTTTAGAATTAGGCGAGGTTTGTGTAAGGTGTCAACCAATTACAATTACATTATTGAAGTGAGGAGCATCTATAAAAAATATGGTAAGCCTTGTGATGGCATGAAAATCTATTGTCATTTCTAACTATGAACTTTAAAGCTAAAAGATTGAAGCCGCTTGAGTAGATCTATAATCGGTTAATTTTTTTGAAAATAGACAGACCAGATAATGCATACAAGAATTTTTTGAAAATAGACTACCAGATAATGCATACAAGATGCACTATTTTAATGAGTTGTGATTTTTTTTTTTTCTTTTTTTTTTAAAGTTAAGCTGATCAATTTGAGAGTTTTTTTTTTATCGTATTCTTTTCCTATAGGTTTTTATCTTGTGAAATCTTATTATAACCGGATTTGGGCCTATTTGCATAGCACACCATACGGGTTGTCTTGCTCTTTAGCATGTATGTGTTGTCTCACTCTCTCAACCACTTTGTTTTATTGCCTTTGGTTTTATGTGTAACTTGATATCTACCCCCTTGTCCTAATTTGTTGTGTCCAGGGACCAACGGTTAGAAGGAGCCCTCACCCGAAAGAGACTTCCCAAATTAAAATTTGAGACAATATATACAATCTAATGTATTTACATAAGGAAAAAGTTCATATAAGTGTGAGGCTCTGAACAATCAAATTAAGGAGCATATAAAAAATTTCACTAGAAGATGTTGTTTTTATGTCATCTCAACCTCAAGATGCATGGACATGAGAAAAAAATAGATTTCAAGTTTTAAAAATAGCGCATCTTGTAATGCATTTTTGGACAGTCAATTTTCAAGATGTTCAAGTTTTCATATATCTGCTCGACACTATTTTTGAAGTTTTAAATTTTATAATTAAAAATAAAAATATATTTCAAGTCTATCACAAAGATTTTTAGTATTGAAACCACATTTCTCAACACTATTTGAAGGTGCGCTTCATTTTGATTGTTTAGAGCCTCGGCCTTAGACACACTGCACCTTTTGGTTTACATAAGGTGTCGACCTTACATAATCAAAGCCACAAATTCTATTGATAGATGCAATTTAGGTGCCGAAAACCCTTGGATAGTACGAAAATCTATTTCCTTGCTAATTATAAAATTTAAAGCTTAAAAAATAGTGTGCAATGAGCGCAACCATAAATACTTAAAAATCTTGAAAATAGATAGTCTAAATAATGTATTACAAGATGCAATACTTTTAAAACTTCAAAGGCATTTTTTTTCTATATCTTACATTTTGAAGTCGAGACGATCAATTTGAAGTTTTTTTTTTGGCATTGGAGCAATTTTATAATGGTTTTTGGAGTGCACATTATTTCTATAACGTGGTTGCCTTTTATAAACTCCTTCTTGTATGAAGTCTTTATGGAGATGCAGTTTCACTAAGGCCTTGCTTTATGAAAACAAAGTAACCTCAAATCCTCCTATGAAAAGCACTTTGGGGCTGAAAATCTTCATGATGGCTCTAAAATCAATTTTCAATCCCAACTGTGAAATTTGAAATTCAAAAAATGGTACACGTATTGCGGATCCATGTACATTTAATTTTAGGTCAAAATGAGCCGTCTAAAATCTAGATAATGTGTTAAAATATACTGTTTTTTTAGGCTTGAAATCCTAATTTTTCACAACCACAGTGATCAAGGCCAAGAAGGCTTTCGGATTCCAGAACTGCGATTTTCAATGACTTTTGAGGTGAGACTTTACTTGTTTTGGTAGGGCTGCAGCCCTATATAGTGAAACCATTGTCTGTTTTCATCTGTAAATGTAGTCCATTTCTCCATTTTCTGATATTTTCTTTTCCACCCATTTTAGATTGATTCTATTCGTAATTGTTTTCGTTCAGTTTTCACAATACCATCAACCCCTTCTTTAATGAAGGTTTCGTTTCACAACAATACGTAAGTTGAGATTATTGTACTTGTTATACTTCTTGCTAAAGATAAATGCTACTTAATGGCTGGCTTGGTGCAATTAGGTTTCACTTTTGGATTACGCTACATTTCTAGGGTTCTTGAAATAAATTTTCGAAATCTAGCTCATGAACATATCTACATGTTTTGCTTAAAAATGGCAAACTGATATTTGGAAAGGTTACTGCTTTAGGAGGAAATTTTCATGAAGTAAAATAATAAGCTTAGGGCTTGTAATTTCTTCCATTTGGGATGTGCTTTTATGTGCAAAGTTACTAATATTGCGCTTCACTACATTCTAATGGGCATAATATACGGAATAGCCTCAAGGCTAGGTGGTCAGAGCGGCAAGGCATACAACATCATATCTTGAGCGCCATTCCTACCATATTTTGAGCGACATTCCTACCACAAGCTGAGACACCTTCTCTACTAAACGCCCCAAAAAAATTAATAGGTTAATTGAAGGTGCTCCACATATAATTTATCCGATGCAAATCAAGGAGTAAAGATGCTTTACGAATCATATTTGTTTTCAATGCAAATCAATGGTTATGTACAATCAATTGGAATCGGACCCCGTGGGAGTCAATGTTCCCAGAGAACTAGGGCATGGCAGGAGGCAACAAATTTCTAATAGCACAAGATCTTAGTCATTCATCCAAGTTCACTCCAACAGTTAATATAAATTAGTTGATTATTTATATGAGAAAAATCTTTGTGAGACCTCGTTTAAAGTATCTGGTCCACAACACAGATCCAGGGGTAAGAGGGGGTAAGGTTTGCCAAGAAGCTTCAATTACTCAAGGGGAAAATCAGAGTGGAAGCAAAATACAGTTGGAAACTTGTCAGCCAAAATTGAAACTTTAAACTGATGATGTCCAAGCTTATAATTGAGCAACTAATTCCAAGGATGACTTCCTCCCAAACTTAGAAGAGTGCTGAACTCAGAGCATCATTGATTGATTGTCTCAGGCTCGAAGAGACCTATTGGTACCAGAGGTCGAGGTTTAAGAGGCTCAAGGATGACAACAAGAGAACAAATTTTTTTCACGCTCTAGCTAATGCTAGGAGAAGAGCCAGTAATTTTGGAAGTCTTATGGTCCTTGAAGGAGATGAAGATGACATTAAGGCAATCGAGGAGGCTGTTGTCAAAGACTTCAAGTGCAAAGAAGTCCTAAGGGCTGGCTGAAATGGCCATTAGCATTGGATGAAACAAAAGAGTCAGTGTTTGGAATGCCAAGTGATAACTCCAGGGGCCTAATGGGTTTCTATTGGCCTCTTCCAAATTGCTTTCGGGACATAATCAAAGAAAATATCATGATGGTGTCTGAAGAGTTCCACTCGAGACAATAAAATTAACAGTGTCATGAATGTCACCTTTATAGCTTTGCGACTGATAAGGGACTCGATTGATCCTTGAATCACATCAGGCCCATTAGTCTTCTTTGGAGTCTTTGTAAGATTGTGCCAAATGCGTTGAAAGCAATGAGTGAAGTCCATAGGCAATACTAAATCTGTCTGCAAGGAGGGCCGCGCATCCATCAGTGAACCTTAGAACCTATGCTTGAGTACTTTGGCAGACACTCATGTTTGATATAATCCTGATAAGTGAGTTATAAGATATCAATTTTAAGGACTACAAAATATCTGGAATGCCTATTGATACTAAAGTAATTATGTGGATTATTCCCTAGTTTCTGAGATGCCTTAACATATAAGATAATCCACAAGTCATTGATACCAAACTTCATCAGATCAGCTAGTTACATTTGCTGATTATTCTTGCTCTAGAACAAGGGTACTATGAGCGAGGATTGTGGTTCACCACCTCCCAAGTCAAGGAATTGGCCAAGCTCCAATCTTACAAAGAAATCAGCAAGCATAATGCTTCAAAAGTCTTCCTTGTTGTATGCCTAGAGATAATACTCTCCTTGATCTGCTTTTAACAGGCACTGTGCGAGTCACCATGCCGCAAAATCGGAAATCCTGCTATAGTGTGCTCCTTCCATGTACCCCAGTAGATGGAAAGAGCACTTACTGCTCAAGGATGATCACATTTGGACTTGCATGTTGCTTTCGCATGGAATAAATTGCCCTACCAAACATCAATCTTTTGGTAGATCACACTGCAAAATTGAAACTGTTGTCCTTTGTCAATAGAATCCTGGAAAGCACGGCTATTTTCTTCTTGTCACCATCCAAAATGCTTTGCACACTGTTTGTGCCATGTTTCATCTGTTGCTTGCCTTTATGGGCAGAGTATCACCCCAAGTATTGTATCTTCCAACCTTTGTTCTACTAGTTCCTTCGATTAATTATCTTTGTTCTCCTGACAAAGCATAGTTACTCGTTTATGTTTCAGTGGTCCAAACATGCTCAGAACCTCTATTTAGATTCTGCTTCCCTTCTGCTGGTGAGAATTTGCATTCCTTTCTATGCTGTCATTTTCTTGTTCCATGTTCTTCAAATATTTAAGTTTTAGATGGTCAGGGACCAGAGGTGCTTCATGGACTTGAATGGGGAGAGTAAGACTTGCTGCCTTCCATCTAGGCCAGATGAGTACCCAAATTCTCCTAGAAACGAAGAACCTTTCCCCTCGAGAAATTTGAGGAAGCTTGCCCTTAAGCATCCCAGCATCGCATCGACAGTTACTTTCTATCTAAACTACAAAGATTTACAAAGACTTAGTAGCTTACCATGACTTACAAGCATTGCATTGCCAGTTTGAAAATTAGCATTTGACTCCATGGATCACCAATAATCCATGCACGAGCAAGAACCATCTATGAAGTGGTGGAGTCGCACTCGATCTCTAACAATAATTTCCCTATCAAAGATCCTAGAGATCGTTTTCATGGTCGAATTGCAATCTCCACATATGTGATGGTTTTTCACAACATAAATCTTATCCCAACTTCTTGTAGCGATTAGACCAAAAGCAATGGCCAACTTCTGACTATGGTAATGCAATGCATCTTCTTTCTCCTCTTCTCCCACATCATGCAACACATTCTTAGTATCTGGTGAGTGCCCTTCCAATCTCAATCTCCTAATAATCTTTTCTAACATTGCATAAATCTCTTTACTCCTAGAATGAGATCTATCGCCCACTAAGAATTGGTGAACTATTCCCTCAATTTCTATTGAACTCCAACCTAGCAAAATCTTGATCCCTTTATCTCTCGTGTCTTTCTCACCTTCTTGACCTGACCCCATCTCCCTGCCCCTGCATATATGTTCGAAATCAACACATAGGTAGCAACATATCGAGGTTCCAACTCAAGCACACGATTCACTATCTTTTTTCCAAGCTCAAGTTCACCATGAAGCTTACAGGCACCACCCAAAACTCCCCAAACAATAGTGTCAGGCTTCATGCGCATGCTCTCTATCAACTGTTGGGCCTCAAGTAGGAGGCCAACATGGCCTAGGAGATCAACCATGAACCCATAGTGCTCGATTTTGGGCGTAATATTGTACTCTTTGGTCATGCGACGGTAGTAACTATTCCCCTCTTACACCAACCCTGAATGGCTACATGCACTTAAAATGCCTATGAAAGTGATATCGTCGGGTTGGATACCTGAGCTTTTCATATTATAAAAGCAATCCATTGCCTTTGCACCAAGAGCATGCATTGCAAGGACCGAAATTATGGCATTCCACGAATCCATATTTTTGTCAGGCATCGTATTGAAAACTTCAAATGACACTTCTAATCTAGCACACTTTGCATATATGTGAATCAATGCAGTACCAATATTACCACTCAAACATTTGTTATTTCTATCTATGTATCAATAAACCAACTTTCCCTGGTCAAACGCCCCCAAATTTGCAGAGACCGATAATACAGTAACAAGTATGCCCTCATTGGGTGCAACCACATTTGCCTGCATCTCACAAAACAAGTCTAGGGCTTCCTTGCATTGGTCACTGTAGGCATAACCTGCAATCATAGTGCTCCATGAAACCACATTTCTATCAGGAATTTCATTGCAAAGTTTATGCACAAATTCCAAATTGCCACATTTTGCATACATATTATCAAAAGCAGTGCTCAAATGTACACTCGGCTCTACTCCAAGCCTCTCTATACTGGCATGTATTTGCTTTCCTCTCTCTCAATCTCCCGAATGGGAACAAGCAAATAATGCACAGGAATTTGCATCATTGGGTTCAGTCCCTGCAAAACCCATTCGATCAATAACCCTTAAAGCTTTGTCGAAGTGGCAAATTTGCACGTAACCTGCCAGTAATGATTCCCAAGTAACCGCATATCTCTCAGGCATTTCATTGAACAATTGTTCCGCAACCCATCTCCCCACTCATTGCATAAGTATTTATGATTGAATTCCACGAATCCGAATCAATGCAAGACCCACCATCAAAAACCCACCTCGCGAATCCACCTCCCTGCAACATGCATAGAGATTGATGAGTGAATTACTCACGAAAATGTCCAAGTCAAACCCTAATTTAAGAGCAAAGCCATGGCAGCTCTGCCCTAATTGAAGAGCGAGCATCCTAGTACAGGCAGTGATAGAAAATGTGAAAGTGAAATTATCCATGCCTATCCCTTTGTCGACCATCCCCTTAAATAAGGGTAGAGCTTTAGAGGGAGAGGAGCTATTGCCATGGTATTCAGAGCAAAGGTTTTATGGTTCGACATTTGAGTACAGAGTAAGGAAGCAAAGTTTAAGCAGCCATTGGAGGAGAGTGAGCAGAATAATATCGGTGTGGCATATCAAACGAGTGGTAACCATGTGAGAATGAATCTGTTTGAGCATTTCTTAAGGAGGAGGAGGATGGTTCTGGGTTTACCTATCCATATTTATGGTTTTAGGTTTAGGATTTATTGATGCTAGTGTGGTGAAGGAGATGCAGGAGAAGAGAGTGAAGAGACATGGCGGAGATTTGAGCATTTGAGAAGGAAGTCTCCTCATCCCTTCATTTTGATTTTGAAAACCCAGAAATTAGCCGTTGCATAATTGTTGACTACGTCTTTAGCTCAGGGCATATAAACGATGGTGCAAGTAACATACAAATTTCATGATACATGCGTTTTACTTATGGGTATTTAGCTCGGGGGCATGTATACGATGTTACAAATAGCATACAAATACATGGTTTTTGATTAATTGGAAAAAGGTTTTAACAATGATGTTAGTGTGTTATCAATTATCTAACGGTTTATCTGTTAAGTAGAATAGACGGTTGATATGACAACCTTTTCCTCCACACATGTTTGTCAAATGTCGAGGAGTGGGTTCACTTCAACTATTCTTATATATGTAAAGCACTGATTCAAACAATACCGTGACGGTACATAATCGTCCAATTCGACTTAAGAATCGATCACCCTGTGTCGATTCTATCAATATATAGGACATCATTCCGGTTTAGAAGAGAACCGATGATTTGCTACAGTAAAACAATATTTTGCTACAGTAAAAATGCCATTTTGCTACAGTAAAAGCACCGGTTCACCAATCCCGACCAATTTTGGCCGATTCGCTATTTTTACATGTGTTTTTTTGTGGGTTTATTATTTTCTCATATAATAAAATCGCAATCTAGACCACCGATTCACTCATCAAGGCCGATTTTTGCGATGCCCGATTCGGGCCATCGATCCATTTTTTAAATCACGGCTGAAAACTGAAAAGTGAAACAAAGTTACATGTAGTGGACTGTTTTGCATACTCTTATGTATTTACCACACAAAATCCGTACTCAAGTAAATTAGTGTTTAAAGTATCGGATCGTGACTCACTAGTTCCCAGTTGACCTAGTGAACTGGCTGACTCGGATCTATTTGACCTTACAGGTTTAAAAAAATAACAATTTTTAAAATCAAAATGAATTGATCTATAAAAAATTGATAAATTTGTTAGATAATTTGACCAAATTATCCAAAAAGGTGAGAAACCGAGAGTGTGGATCATGTGCGGTATAGTCATTTTACAATCTAAAATGTTAAATCTCAAAAAAATAAGAAAAATTGCAATAAAATTGAGATAAAATTGCAATAAAATTGATCTATAAAAAATTGATAAATTGATCAATAAAAAATTGCAATAAAATTGATCTATAAAAAATTGATAAATTTGTTAGATAATTTGACCAAATTATTCAAAAAGGTGAGAAACCGAGAGTGTGGATCATGTGCGGTATAGTCATATTACAATCTAAAATGTTAAATCTCAAAAAAGAAAGAAAAATTGCAATAAAATTACGAGAAAATCTAAACCTTACCTAAAAAAAATACAATTGCAATAAAATCTAAACCCTAACAAACCAGAAATATTTAAAATAGTATATATAAGAAATTGAATTTTCTAAAAACTAGTAAAAAAAAAAACCTAAATAGAGACCAAAAAATTAACATTACAAATATTATTATAAAGTTAACAAAGAACCTACATAAGGGAGGCTAGGAAAAAACTTTATCATAATACTTAAAAAAATTCAGATTTTCTCAAACATTTTCAGAAAAGCCTATGTCGAGACCAAAAACAATTGAATTCAAATAATTACTCAAAAACTATCTAAAACCCCATCCAACACAACTTAGAACGTTTAGAAAAAAGAAAGAAATCTAACTTTCTAATTTACAAAAAAGTGTTTTTTTTTTTTTTTCAAAAATAAAATAAATGCAAATATTACTGAAAACTATCTAATGTTACTTAAGTCAATGTAGAACGAAAACAATGGCATAAGAAATTTGTCAGTGTGTTGATGCCAAATGGATTTAAAAGAAACGAGGGTGATAAATGTGTGTATAGCAAGTAAATAAATTTTTTATATGTCATAATATATATGTATATAGACAACGTACTTATTTTTTGCATTAATCTAAAAATTGTGGAGGAAACAGAGAGATTCCTCATATTTAACTTTGATATGAAAGATTTGGGAGAGGCTAATGTGATACTTAGTATCAAAATCGTGAGGGAAAAAAAAAATATTGACTCAATCTTACTACATTAAGAAAATATTACATAAGTTTGAGCATACTGGAAGTATGCCAGTTTCTACCCCCATAGATCATCATATTAAGTTAAAGAAAAATGATGGGAAATGCATATCTCAAATTGAATTTGCTAGGGTAATTGGTAGTTTAATGCATGGAATGAGCAACATGAGGCTTGGCATTGTATATGCAAAGGGCAAACTTAGTAGATATACAAGTTGCTATGGTAGATCTTTGAGATGCTATATATTGAATACTAAAACACTTGCAATGAATTATCAATTATGGCGTATACTTTGTGGGTTATTTTAGGAGTGTTCGAATGGTATAATGATGCTAATTGGAACAAATAAATACAATATTCACTACCACCATTCGGATGAATTTTTACACTAGCAGGTGGTGCGATATCATAAGGGAAAAATAAACTAATAAGTATTTCACACTCTACTATGGAGTCCGAAGTTATTGCTTTAAACTATGCCGATAAAGTGACAAAATGATTAAAGGATTTCTTAACTGACATTACATATACGACCAAAACTAATACCTGCAATCACAATATATTGTGATAATAAAGTTACTATTGCGAGAGCTTGTAATAACATACATAATGAAATATCTACACATATTGCGCGAAGGCATAATTCCAATAAAACGTTAATTGAAGGCGGAGTGATTAGTATAGAATATATAAGATCAATAAATTGTTAATTAGAAATGGAATGATTATTATAAAATATATAAGATCAAAAAAAAAATGGTTGATCTTTCGACAAAAGGCCTTGCAAGGGATGACATTAGTAAGGTGTTAAAAAAAATGAGGGCTAGAGTACATTAAGTAATCATCTACAGTGGGAACCCAATCCAGTATTTTGTAACATCAAAATGCTACGTGCAATGTGGTAAAAACAAGTTGTCGATTAGTTTGGTCACTAGACGTTTTTAAGTTGGAGTGTTTTATATACGAAAAAGTATTTGGTTAGTCGGCCGACTCACACTATTCATGTGCGGTCTCCCTACAAAATATATCTCAAAGATGTATTTTTTATCTAAAATTTTGGAGTTCAATAATCTCAACCATGACAATGATCTAAATTTTTAATTTTCTATTTTAGAAAATATAGATGTTATTTTTTGAATTCCTTTCTTCACTAGCCATTCTAAACTTTTAGTAGATATAATATTTTTTGACATCCATCTCTAAGACGGACCTTAAATAGACAATGGACCACACGGTAATGCATGAGTTGGCTAACTCACCAAAATCGTGTCCTTTATATACAGGGGCACTCTTAATAGACATAACCAATGGTTTAAAAAACGGATCGGTGACTCGGATCGGGCATCCCAAAAACCAGGGTTTTAAAAAACGTCGAGTCAAGCCGGACTCGCCCTGTTCGACTCGGGAATCGCCACAGAATGAGCAGGTTCCACACATAAAACGGGAACCGTCCGTGTTTAGAGAGAACCGGGCGGTTTTAAACAGTAAACCGCCTGATGACATCATCAACCGGCGGTTATGACGTCACCACTCCGACACGTGCAACAAGCGGACACGTGCACACGGACACGTGCGACAAGCGGACATGTGCGACAAAATCACGTGTGAGGTTGCCCCAATGTTTCCGCGCGAATACCTTAGTTCATATTATATAGATATTTATATACCAAAGTTGAACACCTATCTTTCGATGTGGGATAATTCCCAAACATCATTAAACGAAAACAGAATGTAAATATATTCTATTAATCAGCACTTTATAATCACATGCGGTGAGACAGCGGGATGGTTATGACCTTTGTTACTTCACTTGATGTCCCAAGGTCGTATCCCCTTGGGCGTTGCATTTTAATTGTATTGTAGTTTTTGTTGTATATAGTGGTATAAATATTTTTGTAAATAATATAAAAGGCATAAAAAAATGAAAAATAAAAAAATTTAATTTTTTTTATAGCAGTTAATTTTTGTTGTATATAGTGGTATAATTATTTTTTTAAATAATATGAAAGGCATAAAAAAATAAAAAGTTGAAAGTTTATTCTATTTGAAATAGAAAGTTTATTCTATTTGAAATCTCCATCTTTCTACTAACAATCTCTTTCACTAAATTTATTATAGAAACCTAAAAAAATAATTTTTTAAAAAATTGAAGTGTTATTTCCAAAATTTGTACGCATTTTATTAATTTTTACATTGATAACCAAATCTTTTTATTTTATTTATTAAATTTTACATTATAAGTCATGTAATGTACTATTTTTCTTATAGTTGTCAATAATACATTTTAAATTAGATAATATTATAAAATATTTTTAATTTATTACTATTTGTCTAATAAAATAATTATAAAATATAAACTAATAATTATAATTTCAGTATATAATATTATAATTAGTTAGGTTGTAATAATTTTGGATTATAGTTAATTAGGCTGTAATAATTTGGGGATTAGGGTTTTTCGCCAAAACGAGATTTTAATGGTCATTCTTTCATTGATTTAGTCTACTCTTTATTATAGTCCATGTATAATTATATATTTTATCCATGATAATTCTATTATTTTTCTTTTATGTGATGCAAATTTAATACTTAAGTTTATACAAGAGCATCTCAATATTCACAAATTGATGAAAAAAATGAAAGTTAATAATGTAGTACCCTCGTTTCTTATCGGATTCCTAAAAAACAACATTTATAATAAATTTTAATAATTTTTTCGGATTTTTTTGAAGCTTTAATTCGACTGATTCAACCGATTCCCGATCCGAATCGCCGATTCACCGATTCAAATCGGTTTTTGAAGTGCCCGATCCGGTCACCTATCCGTTTTTTAAACCATTGCCAAAAACAGATCTAGATCGCCCAATCAGCGATCCGGATCAGGAATCGAGCCGAA
>NW_006498404.1:207423-255335 GCF_000471905.2 Amborella trichopoda
CAATTGAAAATAACGAGGCTTGTTTAAGCTTATGGAACACGCAGTTCTATTTTCGTTTGTTTGACATCTAAAGTTATCCTATTTTTGGTTGTTCAACATCCGAAAATGTCATATTTTTGTTTGTTCAACATCCGAAAATGTCATATTTTCGCTTGTTGAACAACCGAAAATAAGAATGCAAATTCCAAGCTTATGTCTTATTTTCGGTTGCTCAACAACAAAAAATTAGGTCATTTTCCGTTATTGAACAACTGAAAATACGATATTTTCGGATGTTGAATAATCGAAAGTAGGACTGTATATTCCAACAAGCTTATGGAATATGCAGTCCTATTTTTGGTTGTTCAACAACCGAAAATATTTTTGGTTGTTCAACAAAAAAAAAAAAATGCAAATTTCAAGTTTCTGCCTATTTTCAGTTTTTCAAAAACAGAGAAAAGGTAAAAAATATTCTTTTAAATTTTTTTGTTATAAAGTAAAAAAACGAACATTCCAGTAATAACAGAAACTATTTGATATTTTGATAATAACGAAAACTATAATGGATATATACAAAATTTTCAGATATCGATAATAAAATAGTGTCAAAATATGGTTTTAACATTAAAAGTCTTTGGGATAATCTTAAAATATATTTTTATTATTAATTATAAAATTTAAAATTTTAAAAATAATTTAGATCGGACACGTTCATTAAAACTTGAAAATTGACAATCCAAAACATAAAATGCACTATTTTGAAAGCTTGAAATCTTTTTTTTTTAATTATATCGAACCTTTTTCACCCAGATAGAAGTCCTCCTTCTCTCAACCCCAGGCTCTTTTTCGCTCTCTCGAACCCCAGGCTCTCTCTCAAACCCCAGGCTCTCTCTCCTGGTTATTCTCTTTCTCTCTCTGTTCTGGTTCGTAGAGTGTGTAGTGTGGTAGTCGTAAAGCAGGGTAAAGGTAGAGAGAGAACCGGACCCAAGTCACGAGACCCACATTCTCCAAGAAGCCCAACTTCACTCACTTTCTCCCTCTTTCTTCAAAACCTCAACGAAAAATGACGACCCTCACAATCAGTCCCTGCGATTGAATTACCACACCATGGGGTCTGTATCGCTCTTCAAACCAACCATCACCATCTCCAGCAAACCTCTCTCTCGCCCCACTCTCTCTCTCATAAAAAGCCCCACCTTCTCTCTCCTGAAAAACCCCACTTTCTCTCTCATAAAAACCCCGATCTTATCTCTCCTGAAAAACTCCAATTCCCCTGTCATCAAAACCCCTCATCCTCACTCTCTCTCACTCCTCAGATCAAGCTGCAAAAAACCCATCTGCCAAAGCCCATTCGCATCTTTGCAGGCATCAGACGGCTCCTCATCTCACCTTCCAGAAGGCAATAACGCACCAGGACAAGACCATTACACACCCCTTCTTAGCAACTGGTCGCCACCTCGCTATCTATGGAGAGGCATATCAGTCTTTATACTTGCAGGCCAAGTGATTTTCAGGAGCTTGACAGGCAAAATCCATTATCAAAACTCGCTTCAGCAACTGGAACGGGTAGGCCCAAGGTCAGTTGGGGTGTGCTTGTTGACTGCTACTTTTGTTGGTATGGCTTTCACGATACAATTCGTAAGAGAATTTACAAGATTAGGATTGAATAGATCAGTTGGTGGTGTTCTCGCCTTAGCTTTCTCTAGAGAACTCAGCCCTGTGGTGACCTCTATTGTAATTGCAGGCCGAATCGGCAGTGCTTTTGCAGCTGAATTGGGCACAATGCAGGTTTCAGAGCAAACTGATACCTTGAGAGTTTTGGGTACAAACCCAGTTGATTATTTGGTAACTCCAAGAGTTATTGCTTGTTGTATAGCTTTACCCATATTGACCTTGCTTTGTTTCGTTGTGGGCATGGCTGCCAGTGCTCTTTTAGCTGATGCCGTTTATGGGGTTAGCATTAATATTATATTGGATAGTGCAAAAAGAGCCCTAAGGCCTTGGGATATTGTGAGTGCCATGGTAAAATCAACTGTTTTTGGTGGTATAATTTCGATTGTGAGCTGTGCTTGGGGTGTTACAACTCTTGGGGGTGCTAAGGGGGTGGGCGAGTCGACTACTTCAGCAGTTGTTATCTCTCTGGTTAGTATATTCATTGCTGATTTTGTGCTCTCTTATTGCTTCTTTCAAGGGGCTGGTGACTCGCTTAAGTCTGCAATGGGGTGACTTGGATCATGGTGGGCTGATTTTGTGATGTGGTTTTAAGGGTGGTTCGCCATTCACAGTATTTGGTAATCATGGTTACTGGTCAGGACATTGTAATGATTATTATTGCATGAAGTTTCATGTTCTAAATGTCCAGAGTTTGCTATTACTTTCAGAAATGGGGTTTCTCTTGTATGTATTATTCAATGCCAGATGAATGGAAAGGTCAGAGTTGCTGGTGATTTTGTTTATTTGATTTATGTCCTCCTCCTTTTGATTCAGGTTTTTGTTGCAACTCTAATTTTGTGACCACTAAAATGAATGGTATTTTTATTTCTTGAAACAAGGTGGGAGGTTTTTGTTTGTTTTCATATATGATGCAAAAATATGTGCCCCGTTGAATTTTGAACAGCATCATAGATTTTTTATGGACTATAATTTAAGAGTGAAGAATGATAATAATGGCTATCCTTCTAGGAAAAAAAAAATCATTTTCAAAATTATTATACTCTGATAACGAAGGATCTACAAAAGTGCAAATTTGGAACCCTTTGCAAACCACTCTCATGCAACAAATCTTCAATTAGAACTCTAGAGCCCATGTTTGATTCCTTGCTTGAAGTCTTACTCAGCATTCGAAAGGGTGGATATACCCCAATCCCTCCCTGCTGCTAACACAGCCTAAACTCTCTCCCTGCTAACACAGCCTATGCTCTCTCTCTCTCTCTCTCTCTCTATTGACCCAGTTCCTTTACTCTTCTGTCTCGATCTATATGGACCCCTTACTCTACTACCTCTCCACTCTCTCTCTCTAACCAAGGATCCCTGTATCTCTCTCTCTCTCTGTCTTCCTTGGTGCTCTCTATACTGTCTCTCTCTCACAGTCTCTACCAATGGATTCCTGTCTCTTTCCCTCTCTCCCTTTTTCCTTGTTCTCCCACTCTCTCTCTACCCATGGATGCCATTTACTAGCCTCTCTCTCAATATACAAAGTCTCTCTCCTAAAAGCCCTGCTGTCCTCTCCAAAACCACTAAAATCTCCTAAATCTTTAAAAAAAGATCTCTAATCCTTAGAAGAAACCTTGTGTCTCTGAGCCCTTGTCTTCAAGATTGAAGAACAGTAGATTGAATAAAATCCAGTTTGATCAAACCAGAAAAGCATTTGATGAAGCCAAATCTCAAGCATCAGGTGCGATTATGATCCTGAAATTTCCTTTGTTTTAATGGGGTTTTTTTTCATTTTGCAGTTATATTTGTGCTGATTTTTGGTAAGTTGACTTATTGATTAGATCTTACAATCTAAAAATTGGGCTGTCGCTATTCAATCTCAAGCACATTATTTTTTTCATGTGGGCAGAGGGTGCAATTAGCTTTTTTTTTAATTGAGGTTAGTCTATGGGTTGCGGAGTTTACATCCCCAAAATTTGGGGTTCTAAAATTAATTCTAAGTGGGGTTTCACCTAAGGTAATAAATGGACATTCTACTCCCGCAGGAGTAGAATATCTTTTAGCCCAAAGAAATTATGTTGTGACTCATTTGAAGCTTGCATCTTATTTGATGAATTGGGTGCTTTTTCGTGAAAATGAATCTTTCCTCCGGGAGGAAATTAAGCTTCAATATATTAGCTGATATAATGCATTTTTCTAATGCTGATTTGAAGATAAGTTGATAGATTATTGTTAAGTACTGATTAGAAGAAAATATTGGAGAAATCAGCGCCTAGGAAAAGTTCCACAAATCAACCATTGACTATAGTTCTGGCACATCAATAGTGGATTAGGAAAAAAAGAGTTTTGGCACTTCAAGTAGCCAAATCTTCTATGAACAACCCATTAATATCCCATGATTTTGACTGTTCAACTCGCTTGTATTTTTCAATCTTTGGTTTTTCTTAATTATTTCTTTTCATTTTCGAGAAGTCTAGACTTGCTACACATTGTTATTAACTCATTGCTGTTATTGTTTACTCTCTTTTCCATCATGAAGTGGAATTACATAGTTTCAGTTTGGCGACCAGAAAAAAGTTTGCAAAATGAACTAATTCATATCATTTTCACTTATCCAGCATTACTTTTGTAAATTTTTTACAATTTCTAATGGAAAAAATCTATGGTAAACATTTAGAAAGTTACAATAGGATTTGAATTGCTAAGAAATTTTGTTAATTCTTATTGTAATTCAGTTTGCCGACATGAAAAACATTTGCAAAATGAACTAATTCATATTATTTTCACTTGCACAGCATAACTTTTGTAAATTTTTTACAATTTCTAATGGAAAAAAGCCATGGTAAACATTTAGGAAGTTACAGTAGGATTTGAATTGCTAAGAAATTTTGTTGATTCTTAATTCCTCTAGGTAACTTGTTTGGAAAAATCAAAATATCCTATGTTTTGAAAATACAAAAAGAATTTAAATCTCCAGTTATTTACTCTTCTCATCGGGCATTAAATAGGGAGAATAATATCTGGTTATGAATTTTCAGTAATCCTGCATGTTAGTTGGAGAACTTATGGGCAAAATGTTGCTTACTTGGTTGCTATTGGCCACGATAGCTCAATATTTCGGTCATCTGGAGATGTTTGAATCCATTTGGTTATTATACAAAAAACATATTAAATGCAGTGAGATGGGAATTGTTTTTGTTTAACAATTAATAAGAAAGCAAATTGTATATGTGATTGATTGGCATTTGTTGATATTATTTTGGATCAACAAGCATTTCACCTATTGATGTAATCATGTTACCTATGACCTTCCAGAAAAAAAATAGAATAACAATATACTGTTTTCTTGACTAAGATGAGTGAGCTGCCATTTCTAAATTGATATGGGGGTCCCTCCTTTTTTTTTTGGATGCTTAGATTCTATTACAGAATGAGGCAGCATTTATGGCTAAGGTCTACCCTCGATAATCTTTGCCTTAGGAGAGGCTGCTGTGGATGTAGAGGCAAAGGTAATGTCGGTGATAGATCTATGTTCTTACCATAGCAGGGGCATTACTCAATGTTTTGCAACTTCTAAGAGTGGTTTCCCTTCACATGTTATCTGATTAAAACCAGTGAAGGTACATAGCTAAAGCCTTTTTTTTAGTTTAGATTCTTAAAAGTTTCTCAATCTTACAAGTGTCTCTTCCTATTGCTAACCCAACTCAAAAATGGTAAAAACATATCATATGAGTTATGTGTGATGCATAAGGAAGAATGACCTTACAGGTTGAATAACTATGTGAGCATTTCCTCAAAAAACAAAAACTTTTCACTCGAGTTTTTTCAATTGTTAACCCAACTCAAAAAAAAAACATTTCCTCCTATTGCTAGCCCAACTCAATCTTTAACTGTGACCATTAAAGATTGTCCACTTATTATACATCCACCTAGAGGATCACTCGAGTGTTTGCAATTGTAGATCTGGTTAAAAGTGCTTTGTGTGGTACAGATATCACATGTGACTGAAAAGTTATTTAACTTTTCCCTAGGTTGTGGAGATAAATTGATAGTTAAATGCATGTCTAATTATTCCTTTCTGTCGAATTTGTTCTCAAATCCAATTCGATTAGAAGAATGAAAAATCTCATTAAGCATGGCTGCAGATGAACTGTATAACACTCCCATTCAGTACATGGTTTGGCTTCTCTGTAGTATATTCCTAATTTTCTTACACTGCTGGAATCTTGGCTATTCTTATTGCATATGGTTCTTCTTTCAGGGGTCCACAATGAAATATGCTTTTCAGAGGAAGTTTTGTTCGAATGTTGAAGTTGAACAAGAATTGTTGGTGGATTTAGGCCTTAATTTTGGGTGTTTGGGTTGAGATTTCAAAATTCTGCTATCGATACTTTTTGTTTGTTTGATATGTAGCAATCTTGTCTTGCAAGCGATAAGGAATCACAAATGAGCACACTCATTTTTCTTTCAGTATTGTAAATTCTTTTTTAAATGATTTAAGAGCTTGATTTTCTACTACTCGTTTTTGGTGACTTCCTTGTTATACATACATACACACACATATCTATTATATCTCTGCTGTGTGAGTGACGACCAAACTTCGTTTGTAAGCTTCTGTATATATTTCTCCTTTTTGGGAAATAATAATCCTTTTTCTTGCAATAAAATTTCTATCCTACCTTGGAGCTGCTTGCCTCCTGTTGCATTTCTTATTGTGATGCCCAATATTTTCTCCATGTCGTTGTTGTATCTTTTACAGCAGACAATAGTCATTAATCCTCTTTAATAGATTAACATAGCTTTGGGGATTATATGACATATTTTCCCTCCAATCTTTTGACATACCATGCTCTGGTTTTCTACATACAATATAAAAACTTTATTTTCTTACCTAAGCAATCTTTAGGTCAAATATGCCACTGAAAATTTAAGCATCAAGAGAACATTCCTTGTCTCAGTTTTTCTTTAATTCTCTTGTGAAGCTACTTTTAGCTTCATCATTCGAAAAAAAGAAAGAAAGAAAGAAAGAAAGAAACAAAGTAGTTTTCTTTGAGCTTATCACTGGTCTCCTCTTGGGAAGCAGGGCCATATTATGAAAGTGAATGATAAACAATAGTCATCTTCCCATTTCCTCCGTATTTGTTTGTTTATTTATTATTCCACGGTTACATATGTAAAAGTTCGATGCTTGTTTCTCATTTATTCTAGCGTTTTGACAGTGTTCGCAAAACCGGGCGATCTAACTGCTAACCGACTGGTTAGATTGGAACCGGCCACTAGCCGGTTCCGGTTTTGGGCAGTTTTGATGATCAACCAGTATTTAAAAAAAAAATTCAAAAAAATGTATGTAAATTCTCAAAAATGAGGAATTTGATTTGTAATGCATTTTTGAATGTTCTTTACATTATGGTAAAGATTAAAACTTGTTTTGGTCATTAATACTCACTTTTATATTTTCCCCATCTTTTTCAGAAAATTTTAAAAATACCCTTAGGCACAAATAGCTTCATTAAAATCCATATTTTCCATTAATTTTCAACTTTATTTGAATGTGCTTTGTTTTAATCAGTCTTTATATGTTTTATATATTTTAGTAGATTTTTTTTGGGAAATTATTAGAAATATACCTTAATATTTGACAAATTAGAAAAAACCTATTAACTTTCATAAACCTTGTCCATACCCTTTTTCTTCAATTTTGGCATTTAAAATTCTTCGAGTTATTACGGCATTTAAAATGCAGTATAAAATGGGGTAGTCATTAGGGTATTTAAAGTACCGTAATACTATGACTTCACAATAATACGACTACTGTGAAGGCTATTTTGGTAAAAAAATGCCGAAAACAAAAAGGTGTGGATGAGGTTTATGAAAGTTGATGGTTTTTTTTTTCCAATTAGGCAAAAATAAAGGTATATTTCTGATAATTTCCCATTTTTTTGCATCTTTTTTATTTTTTCAACACTTTTATGACCGCCTGGGACTTGCCCGGTTAGAGCAGTTGAATCAGCCAGTTTACCGGTTAGGCCGGTTAAACCGCTTCCGGGCACATGTCCGGTTAACCGTTCCGGTTCGATTTTGCGAACACTGGTTTTTGAAGGATTGTGCTTGCATTTCTCTTACATGCCTGCCAACCAATATATCCTATAGTTATGCATGTAGACCATGTCTACCATTCAAACTCCCCATATGGCCTTGGCCTTTGGGGACTTGGTTATGGAAATGTGAGGTGCTTCCATCCATCCCTAAATGTACCATGTCCTTTCTATCTCCTTCTGATTTCTCATACTAATACTTGTATGTGCCTTTTTATTGAGATTATCTTTCGTTTGTAAAAAGATAAAGCCAAAACTTTTTGCCGCAAACTGTTGAATCCTCATGTGAAACTATTGAATGCTAACAAAAATTTGTATTGTATGAATGTATGAAGATAATAAGAAGTGTACAATCTATCACACAAAGTATTTCAGTTTCCATGGACTGTCTATGATTTATTCATGGTATTAAGAGCCTCCAAGCAACTGCATCTTGTCCTGCCTTTTCTGAAGAATGAATGACTCATACTGGGTAACTGTGGGGGCACGTCCGAAAACTTAAGGCTTAATTTACACCATTTGAAGGGTTTTTTTTGCATCATTTTAGCCATGCTACTCAGGTGGGGGTGGAGCCTCTCCAGCTGCCTTCTACTGCTGAGGCTTCTCATGGAAACACGGCTTGAAATCAACAAGGATGGCTAGCTTCTCCTCTGCTGTGACAATAATCTCAATCCTAAGCCCTATCTCTACGAGAAGAGACGCCATTGTCACAAGAGGGAGCACCTCTATGAGAGGCGAGACATTTAGTTACCAGTATCCCTTCTTGATGTTGCTGCCTCTTCTCGAGTTGTTGGGGTAAAATTTTCAAGGCTTCGTGGATGTTGTTTACTGAATCAGATAGCTGGGGGGCCAGGAAATCAATTTTGGAGGACCTCATTATCATGTTGGTGATGGAGAGCTCGATCAACACCTTGGATGACCACAAGCTCATGTTCAGACAAGTGGTCTTGAGTTGTTTGATCGTATACGGTGCCTGACAATTTTTTTTTTTTGCATGAATAATGTATGTTTTATTGCTGCAGGGTCTTGATTCTTGTTCTTGGTATTCTATTGGCTGAAAGTAATTGTCATCTAGAAGTATAGATGAATATCAGGAGGGTATCTTGAGCCATTTTTTTGACATGTATTAGGTAGAAGAAAAAATTCTCTCTCTCTCTCTCACACACACACACACAAACAAATGAATGAATCATGCTAGGGAGCTAGTCAGATGGTTTTGAAGTCAAACCTGGACTCTGAGTTGCTGCAGGCACTGACTGCCCCAATGCAAGAAGCACAATAGTGTAACGTTGCCATGTACTGGTTCCCATCTTGCAAAGTTTTCCTCTGGGTATTGTATCTTCCATAACTACATTGAGCTTATTTAGTGAATTGTAAAAATAATTTTGGTGTTCTCAGCTGATTTTTAAGCTGTGTATGGTAGAGTTGGAGATCAATATTGGGCTTCTCTTCGATGAATTCTTTGCTGGTCTCTTTTTCTTTTCATGATCTTAGTTCTCCTCGTTTATCTATTTGGATTTATCTTTTTACAGGTTGTTGGTCATGATCATGCTATTTCTGGATGATCTGATGCGTGATATGGGTTTTGAATCATGTTGAGCCATTTTTTAGTTGAGAATGCATGTTCTCTATCATGGACAACCCATTATTTCTCATTCATGTCCAGTGCTTATTTATTATGTTGTTAGTGTTTCTACAGATATAAGTTCTCTTTTTTCCTGGATTTTGTTTATGATGGATTTCAGAATTGATTATTTCTCGTCTTTTTGATCCACTTGATCAATAAAAATGTCATCTTTTGTGGAAGCCAACTCCCACTGTGGAAAAAAAGCAGTAATTTGTATTTTTATTCTTGCAATCTATTTATGGTCTATTAGATGTTTGTTACCATTTAATGCAGTCTCTCACTTCACAAAAATAATGCCTAAAACTTGAGCTAAAATCAGAAGCCAAAAATGAAATATACAGTCAAGGGTTTGCATTTGATCGGTAACTTGTTAATTGTCTCTATGTTTTGCAGTTTCCTTCGCTATTCTCACTGGGTCTTCTCATTTGTCCTGAATGCAGTCTGAGACTATTCAGAATTTGAACTCCCAAGTATGCAGTGTTGGCAAAATCAACACTGCAAGTATGCAGTATAAGATTATTCAGAATTTGAACTCCCAAGTATGCAGTGTGAACTGGACATGGGCCTGGAAGCAGTTTAACTGGCCTAACCGGTAAACCGGCCGATTCAATTGCTCTAACTGGGCAAGTCCCGGACAGTCAAAAAAGTGTTGAAAAAAAATAAAAAACCACAAAAAATAAAATATGAAAAACATATAAGAATGATTAAAACAAAACACATTCAAATGAAGTTGAGAATTAATGAAAAAAAACCCACTTTATATTTCCTAAAGGTTATTTTTAAAATTTTCTAAAAAGATGGGAAATATAAAAGTGAGTTTTAATGACCAAAACAATTTTTAACCTTTATCATAATGTAAATAATATTTAAAAATGCATTAAAAATCAAAAACCTTATTTTTAAGAATTTATATATATTTTTTTGATTTTTTTTTTTTTAAATACCAGTTGATCACCCTAACTGCCCAAAACCGGAACTGGCCAGTTCCGATCTAACCCAATTTTGCGAACAATGCAAGCATTTCAAATATATGGAGACATTGCTTGGCTAACATCTTCAGGGGAGCCATTTGTGGCCTGCAATGAGTGTGCCTTCCCAGCTTGCTGGCTTGGATCTTTTTATCTTTTTGGTGTGTTGGGTGATCTGCACAGTTGACACTCATAGGAGATCTCCACGAATAAGGAAAGGTGAAGGCCATGAAAACCCCTGAAATTAAGCGTGAAAGTAAGCTTGCAAGGAAATCAAGTTCCAAGAAGGGACCAAAGGAGAAGAAAGAGGACAATGAAGATACTGAGGCTCATCAGGAGGAAGCTGACAGAAAAAACCAGACAGTTGCTGCTCGATCATGGGATATTGTTTTGCATCTCTAGTGCTAGTTCTCTTGTTGTTACCAGGTGGAACTTAGTCTGCAGGTGTACCTCTTCTTTTCTTTTTGTTCTTTCTTTTTTATTTCCATTTTTGTAAATTTCTTTAAATGTTGGGACAACATTCAAGGGGACATCAATCTTTTATTATATTTGATGTGGATGGGTGTTTATATCATGCTTTCATCGAGGATTCACAAGGCTTGAATTTCCTAGATTGAAAGTCAGACTTGGTATACTCTACATTTATGTTTGATAAGTTGCATTGCCAAGGATTCTGTGTTATTTTCAGCTCCATTGCTTTTTTGGATATGCATTTTTGGTAGCTATAAAAGTACAAAAACAAGTTGAACACAAAATCCAAAAGAATTTTTTTTAAAAGCTGTGATATATTTTAATACATTAAATTTTATATCCAATGATAATAAAAATTGTGACCTTGTACAAAAAATAAACGATCTCGTAGTATCCAATCTCTAAAAAGTTTGATCATAAGAAGTGGTGCTTGTGTGATGCCCTGTGCTTAGCTCTCAATATGACAGAGAGATCATTTAATAAAAAAATCACCAAATATAGATATCAAAACCTAATCAGTCTAGAGATAGATTAGAAAGAGTAAGAGATATTAAGGTTGATAATTCACAAAATAAAGATATTAAATATTTAATGAATTTCTTGTGGCTCAACGGGAGGGAGCGAAAGAATTAACATATTAAAATATATTTGAATCTAATGGTTTTGAGCGCCCATTTTAATAGTCTTATTGTAATAATTTTCAAGATATTGTGTTCAGTGGACAATATCACCAAATGCGCGCAGTGAAAATAAAAGTAAAAAAAAAAAAGGAACCCAAAAATGTGATGTGTGTGCGGAAAGTCGGGGCAATAACGAACTTCCGCTGCGAATGTTCCCGACGTGGAAAGGACTCCGGCTCTCTGTCTCTCTACCCCTCTGCGTTTCTCTTTGTGCGCTAACTTTCTCCCTCTCTCACTTCAAAACCAAAAACTAGAGAGAGAAAGAGAGGCCTTGAGCATGACACCTCTGTTTCTTCTTGTGATTGCTGCTCTCCTTCGCTCTTCCATCGCTCAGGATTTCGATGTTCGCCAGCATCTCTCAACTGTTACGAGGTATTCCTTACTTCCCGTATCTCTCTTCTTTGTGCTGCTTCTGTCTTTTTCTCTTTTTGTCATCTCTCCTTTTAAAGCTCCGGGATTCATCGGAAGAAATCCATGGTTTCTCTCTCCTCTTTAAGTCAGGCAGTTCATCTTGTTGCTGGCATTGTCTTGCTATTATAGTGGAAATAACTTTGTCTCCTTTAGTATGGCGTGATGATTATGAGATAACTGTGAAATATCCAAATCTAGTTAGATGTTGAGATCTTGGAAACTAGTGAAACTTTTACAGTTAATTAGATCGAACTCCACAGCTGTAAATTAGAAAGGAGAGGGAATCAAACCATGGTCACGAAATGCACGAAATTTCGATAATTACTTCACAGAGCAAAAACTAGAGTTTTATATTGTAAAATATTGTGAATATTTGGTAAAACATTCATCAGAGGACTAGAAAGTTAGTAGAGATCCCTACTAGAATTCAAGGAGAACTGGAAGATTTTTTCCTCAGATGGAAAAGCCTATATTTTATTGACACTTTTATTCAATTTAACAGAAAGTTGTTAAAAATCACCACATACAGTTTCTTCTTTTTTAAATTCAAAAATATCGTTTGTACTTCAAGCCCGAAGATCAGATACTTATTTAAAAGCTTGCCATGTCTTGTGACCATGAGAGTCTATTGGTCATTGGATTCAGCGTGGACCTTTCCCTTTAAGTTGCAAGCCCTAGTTTTTGGCTCTGGCTTGCCTAGCCCATTTTGTGTTGTGCTTTTGATTCAATTTATTCAAAAATTTGAATTTTAAATATGTTTCAAATTGATGAAGTGCATAGGTCTCTACCTGTTTTCTAGCTCAGGTAGTTTTTGTTCACACTTGGAAAAATGGCCAAAAATATTATGATATGATCAAAATAAATGGAAATTTTATATTTTGTTCTGTGAATCACATTTTCAAGGTAATAACTGTGGAGGTATGTGAATGGGGCAATGAAGCTTCTGCTGAGATGAGAATTGGCCAAAGGTGAAGCTGAATGGTATCTGGAATAAGGAACATCCAGAGTTTGATAATATGCTTGATTTCACTGGAAATGGTCATATCTTTGAACCCATTCTTCTTGAAACTGCATTTTTTTGAGTGAATGATAATTTGTTCAGGAAGCACCATTTAAAAGCCTATAGTGGAAAGTGCAAACACAAAGTTGTCACTTGATGAACAAAAAGTATGTCAGTAGATACTTATAAGCACTTCTTCTGAGTAGCAAAACTTCTATCATTTGCAGAATGGTATCTCAAAAGCAACCACGCTCTATAAGAAGGATACAATGTTTCATCCAATTTCTAATATTCGACAACACAAACAATGGAACATTCTTGTATCTGATTTTTATGGTTCAAGTACATGAATTCAGTGAAAACACGTGCCAAAAGAGGGTCACAATGCACATAATTACACTTAAGGAGCTGGAAATTTGTTATGGGGCAAATTAAGTCATCGTCATTCTTAAGCTAGGACAAGGGAATTGTTAGGGAGCAAGGGGAGCAGGGGGTGAAATTGGAAAATTTGTACAGTAGGTCATAGTCACGCATAAGCTACAATAGAAAACTGTTACGGGGCAAGGAGCGGAAAACTTGTACCAAGGCACATTGGCGTTTCTTAGGTGATTGTTTGTTATTACTTGGACCTGAATTATGATATGGAACTAGGCATTGATAATCTGCCTCTACAACATGTTAGTTATTGAGGTATGTTTACATTGCATCTCCTTATACTCATCTTTCATAGCATAAATAATTTTAGTACCCTGATCAAATGGACTAAGTCCACTAACAAAGCATGTCTAATAAAGTTCGGGTCTCTGTTACAGTCTTCTTTGGTCTTTATATATATATTTTCTTTTGAAACTGTTAACCTTGTATTAAATGTGATCGTATACAGTACACAAAAACTGCCAAACCAGGGGCACAAAAACAGCCACTGAGGAGAGTGGCAAAACAAGAAACTATACAAGCAAAATTACAAAATTTGAAAAAATTCAGTCGCTGAAACCGAGAGATAGAACCTGCATGCAAAACACAGCTTAGGACATATCCATAGAAGCGCCTTGCTTAGCTAGTGCGTCGGCCACTTGGTTGGCCTCCCTCCTGGTATGGCGTCCAAGAGACCTGCATATGCCTGCAAATGGCATAAATCTTATCAAAGATAGCCATGAGTCTCCAAGTGGAGTAGTCTCTCGTGAGGCCCAGATGATGACATTTCTTGAGTCACCCTCGACAACCAGAGCTGTGGCTCCAAGAGGGGTTGAAAAGTTTGAGGCCTTTGAAGAGGGCATGGGCTTTTGCCTTGGTGGAATCCGCAATGCCAATAGGAGAGCCAAAAGAGAGGAGGGAAATTCCTTCATGATTCTTGTATATGCCTCCAATACCTGCCGGACATGGGTTGCCCAAAGAGCACCTGTCAAAGTTGAGTTTGATGTGCCCAAGTTCCTGGAGCCTCCAAAGGGAGGAGTGGGACTCACGCCTGGGCCTATGGTGGACGATGATAGTCCCATTGAGGTAAAAATCCGAGGTGGAGTGGAGCTTGAAACTGTTCTGATTGGTGGACCAAAAAATCACCATGGATTTGATGCACTCCTTAACTTTATGATGGTGAGAATGCTGCCCCAAAAAAATTCTCTTGTTGCGTTCCTTCTAGATGGACCCGGGGGTAGCCGCGACTGCTGTCTTTCAAAGCATAGCTCCGGATTTGGGCCACGGTGGGAAGACCATTGCTGGAACAGTTGTGGAATGAATTCCTGTGTTACCCACAACTAACCGAAAAGTTCAAGTAGGTCCTCCCAGATTGCAAAGTTGCCATGATTGAACAAGTGAGTTTGATTCCTCCTCTGAAAGGCACATTACACATCTGTTGTGGATTTGAAGGCCTCTTCTTTGGAGTTGGTCTACATTTAGGACTCTCTCCCACTAGGCAATCAAATTGAAGACCTATATCTTGGGGGGGTAAAAGGAATCCAGGCTTTGGTGGTGGAAAGATGCGAGGGTTGTACGATAGGAGGAGAGGTGAGTTGGTGAAAGAAAGAAGAGACAAAGAAAATCCTTGGGGGTCGGGGTCCAAATGATTTTGTCCTCCATGTTGGTTGAGAAGGAAAAGTAGTGGTGAAGAGAAGAGTTCCAGAATGGCGGGGAGCTTTCGTCCCGAAGAGGTCTGCAAGAATCAGAAATCTAGGATCTAGAGCTTCTAACAAGCCCGAGCCCAAATAGCTCAGCTATTGAGGCATCGGGGTTCCTAACTAGGTGGAAAAGATTGGGGAAGCGAAGTGAGTGGGGCAGGTGGCCTAACCAGAGGTCGGACCAGAACCTAACTCTCGTCGCCTCCCTAGTGTGAAAGCGGATAAAGGATTAGAAGAGGTGAAGACTACGAAGCAAGGATTTCCAAACCCTTGAGGCTGAGTGAAAGTGCTTGTTTGGGAAGAACAAGGGAGAGGAAAAGATGCGATATTTGTGGCATAAGATCTGGTGCCACAGCTGGCCCCTCTGATTCGTGAGTCTCCACCACCACTTGCCTAATAGAGCCAGATTATTCTTTTGTAGGTTCTAGATCCCCAAGCCCCCGGAAGCCTTAGCTGACAAACGTAATTCCAAGCTATGAGGCGGTATTTTTTGGATGCCCCATCTCCAGACCAGAGGAAGTTGCGCATCAGCTATTCAAGGGGTGAGCCACCAAGGTGGGCGTGTGGAAGAGGGACATCTGGAAGATGGGAACATTTGAGAGAGTGGCTTTGATGAGGGTAGCTTTGCTTGCTGGGGAGAGATATCTGCCTTTCCAGGTGGCCAATTTGCGTTCAAATTTATCTATAATACGACTCCATTGGGCTTTCTTAGGTTTCCCATGGCAAAAGAGGAAGGCCTAGATAGGCGGAGGGGAGGGACTCAATGCTATAGTCCCATCTATCAGGAAATGTTTGGGTTTTGTGGGGGTCCAAGGCGATCCCAATCATCTTGGACTTCGCCAAATTCACCTTGAAGCCCGTGGCGAAGTGAAAACAATGAACAAACAGGAGCAAGGTGTTGAATTGATTGGTGGAGGCATAACAAAAGAGTAGCATGTCAACGACGTCTTGGAGGTGGGAGATGGTTGGACTGTCAGCACAAAACTTAAAATCTTCCACTAAGCCGACTTGGTAAAGCCTAGAGATGGATTTGCTAAAGACTTCAATTGCTATGTCGAAGAGAAAGGGAGAGAGGGGGTCGCCTTGCTTGAGACCCCTAGTTGATGAAAGGAAACCCCAAGGGGCGGCGAGAATAGAAAAATGGGGGTGGCGAATACACCCCCGTATCCACTTTCTTCAACGATCACCAAAGCCCATTATCCTTTTAGCTTCGTCTAAGACGTTCTAATCAACGTGATCACATGCCTTTCCTAGTCCAGTTTAATGACTAAGCTTGGGGCGTTGGAGGTGGTTCTGGAGTGGATGCATTCATGCTCCACTAAAGCTCCGTCCAAGATTTGGTGATCTTGGACAAAGGCACTTTGGTTGGGGGAGATGACAGTGCTTAGTATGGCTTTGAGCCTGGTCGCGAGGACTTTGGCCTGGATTTTGTAAGAGCTATTAATCAGACTAGTGGGTTTGAAATCTTTGAGTTCCTCCGCACCTTCCACCTTGGGAATGAGGGCAATGAAGGTGGCATTCATGCCGTCGTGTATGATCCCTCTTCCATGGAATTCGATAAAGAAGGAAAGAATGTCAGGGTTGTGCCCATAAGCATTTAAGATGGCCACTGGGAAGTCATTGGGACATAGGGCACGGCCTTGGCCCAAATCGTTAATAGTCGAGAGGATTTTTGATTCGGCTAAGGGTTTCTCAAGCTAGAGGCTTACTCAAGGGTAAGGGTAAGAAAGGAAAGGTCGGATATCTTGGCGGTTGGACGAGCTGGGGCTCGGAAGAGGTTATGAAAATATTCAATAATGGTCCTTTCGATGTGGGGTGGGGGGGGGGGGGGAGGGGATGACCAATGGTAACCCCCTGGGATTGATTTGGGATATGGAGTTGTCCCTTCTTGTACAATTGGCAATCCTATGAAAGAAGGTTGTGTTTAAGTCACCACTTGTGAGTCATTTGACCCGGAAGCGTTGCGTCCAATAAATCTCTTCCTTCTTAAGTATACAGTGGTAGTCACTTGTGTATTGGAGGCAAAGGAGAGATTCGTTAGTCGAGAGAAGGTAGGTCTCTTCAATGACATCTAATTCATGGATAGAGGTGATAAGGGAGTGTTTTTGTGGCTGGAAGTTATGGAGTAGAAGCCTACTCCAAGACTTAGAGAGTTTTTGAGGAGGTAGAGTTTCTTTTGGAGTCGGTATCCTGTCCAACCTTGTTCCATATGGGATTAGGATGATCACTAGACGGTCAAGAGGGATGAAATGGTAGATTCTTCTAGTCCAGCCATTTTGAACTAGAAGGGTCTAGGCCCCTCGGAGGTAGGTGTAGTGTCAAGCAAAAGGGGTTTATGGTCTGAGGTAGTTTTAAGATGGCTAAGGGAGTGTGTGCCTGGGAATGAGGAGTCCCATTCTGGACTACAAAGAAATTTGTCAAGCTTGGAAAGAGAAGGGGAGGAAGAGTGGTTTGACCTAGTGAATAGCGCCTCTTGGAGGGGGATATCAAGGAGCTCGTGCCGGGCTATGAGGTCGGCAAAATCGAGCATGGCTGGAGTAATCCTGGAAGTGGTGCTTCTCTCGTAAGACTATCTGGTTACATTGAAGCCCCCCTAAGACACCATCGTGCTGATACTTGGGTAGCGACATCATCTAATTCTTGCTAAAGGATGCTCTTAGCGGCATCAAAATTAGGTCTGTACACTGCCAAAAATTTCCACGACAGCCCTTCAGAGGTTCTAGGGAGAGAGATCGTGTCCAAGTGGGGAGTGACTAAAGAGCAAGTAAGGGCATGAGAGGAAGAGTCCCAGATGACCCATATTCCTCCTGAGGCTCCCTCGGCTTCTACAGTGACCAACTGGCAGGGCCTTAGGCTCCAAACTTGTCTAACTTGGTTAAGGGTGGGGGCGGGTAGCTTTGTTTTGATTAAGGCCAAAAGGGACGGGGAGTACTTGGAGCAAAAGGAGCGGATTGAGTTAGTTTTTTAGGGGGAGCCAAGGCCCCGAATGTTCCAAACCGGGAGTTTCATGATTTGGGAAGGGAGAGAGTCCTTCTAGTGGACCGTCTGGGGTGGCTCTAGGAGGAGAAGCCACGGGAGAAAATGGAACACTGAATGAAGCAGGAAGTCTGTGGTCATAGTTTTTGCCAAAAGCTAGGTTTGTGAGTTCTTTGGATCCTTTGGAACTTACTTTGAGTCTTGTTTGAGCATTGGAGCAAAAGAACGCCTTTACATCTTCCTTCCAGCCATTAAATTTGAACCCAACAATGTGGAGAACCTAATTAACATTGCCTTGTGCCCCGTCCATAGCTGAGACGAAGCTGGATCCCACAGGGGGGGAGGGGGGGGACGACAGGGATGAAGAAACTGTTTATTGAGAGTGGGATAATGCTAGATGGGTAGTCAAGGCCGGCCCAGGGAAGGTCGAGGAGGCCCTAGGTAGCGGGACTGGGGTTCCCGGGATGATTGAGGTTGTAGGTTAGGCGGGTGTGGGGGTAGCCAAGCTAAAGGACGGAGTAGTGAGAGAATTAGAGTGTGGGTGACTTGGGATAGGCGCCAATGGTGGTGGATTGAAGAAGTTGGGAACAGAAAGAGGTGGAGAGGTGAAGAAAGAGGCTATCTGGGTGGGTTGGGGAAAGGGCAAGCGGCGAAGGAGAAGAATGGGTGGGGGATAAAAGAGGTGAGAAAAGGCAAGGGGTAAAGGGGAGGAATGGGGTTAGGGGGAGAGAAGAAAGGGTGGTTGCGAGAGATTGGTAGAGGTAAAGGAGGGGTCATGGGCTAATGCCAAGGTAGGGGAGGAAAGGTAGGGCTGGGGAGAAGGTTATCAGAATGAAGAGGGAGGGGATTAAGAGAGAGTATCGGGGGTTACGAGGCTATATGATAGTGAGCAAAAGCGGCATGTCTTTGTCTGCTGCGGTGAGCCATAGGTGGGGAACGAGGTTGAAGATCTGTTGTCGGAACCATAGGGGGAGCGTCCAGGTGGAGAAGAAGGTCGTCGCTATTTTGGGTGAAGAAAGGGGAAGAACTAGAGGGGGGGGGGATCGAGTGAGAGATCGTTGACAACTTGGGAAGCGTGAAGAACCCATCTGAAGTTGGTGGTGGGACGGGGAAGTTAAGGAGGGGTGCCTCTGAGGAAGAGGGCAATGATGAGGCGACATGGGGTGGTGAAGGAGCAGCCTAGGTGCGGTGACGGGAGAGGAGACTGGAAAGGACGATGGGGAGGGTTGGGGGATAGGGGTAGGAAAAGGAGACAGCGTGATCGGTGGGCTGGAAGAAGGGATCCTGGATTCAGGAAGGAGAAGAAATGCTGGCTGTACATCGATGAGGGATAGGGGAGACATGGAATGATGAGGGGGTGGGGTGACTTGGGGAGATGATGGGGGAAGGATGCCAGAGGCAGGTAGGAGGGATGGGTTAGACGCCACGTGGAAGGGAAATGTGGCCGGTGGTGAAGCAAGGTCAAGGGGTTTAGTGGAAAGGAGGGGCGTGTGGCGAAAGGGAGATGAGGGAGGATGGTTGTAGGTAGGGTGAGGTGATGAAAGTGATAGGTGTATCGAGGGGGCAGCTAGGTGGTGACCATTCAGAGCCTGCTGCCTCTACTCGAATGGTGTCCTTGGGCCCCAGGTGAAGGTCCTTGGTGGGAGCAGGGGTCGTCAAATGGGTCAATGGACCAGGGAAGGGTGGATTACAGGGCTGGTGATACTGAGGAGCATGGCTACGATTGGTCCGGCCCTGGTCCTTGCGGCGTAGCATAGTCCATCCTTCAAGGTCCACAGCCGAGGCAGAAACTCTTGCTGATTGGGCTTGGCAAACTACAGTTGCGGAGGTGGAGGACCAGGACGTGGTGAGGCGGAAGAAAGTTTCGGCAAGACTGACCCAGAGCACAAGAGGAACTGACTGTGGATCCATGTCCTCCACTAGTAATAAGGTGGATCCTAGTGGAAGAAATTTGCAGGATTTCCAGTGAATGGCTACTAGGTGCCCACACTTTTCTCCAATGGATTTGAAGTAGGGGTGCCAGACATGTAGAGGGATGTTATCTACCATGAGCCACATTCTCCAAGGTTTGCAGGCATCTAAGAGAGGAGACCGTTCTGCCAACCAGATGGTCGCACCTTTGAAGAGAGGAGCCTGGGAGTGGAGAGCTGCCATGGCCAAGGTTGTTGACGGGAAAATGAAAAGGATACAGCCATCGTTGAGCCGATGGCAGGAGAGGTCTGTCTCCTTCTAGAAGCTTTGGCCCCATCTTTCGATCCCACGAATATCATCTCTTCTAGGATGGAAATGGCCAATGAGCGAGGAGCGAAGCTGAAGAGCCGATTTTGAGGGGTGGATCTCTCATAGAGGGATGAAGCAACACTACGGTTTACACTCGGAGGAGGATAGAAATGAGGGGAGACAAGGGGAGGGCACACGAGGGAGCTCCAGATGAAGAGGGGTCGAGAGATGGGAGGTTCACTGCAGGAACAGAGGAGGATGGGGGATTAGAGAAGGATGGGCTGGGAGGTGGAAAGGAGATGTTGCGGGAGGAGAAGGGCTTGAGGAGATGCGTGCAACTGTGATACAGAGGAGGGAGTGCAACTGGAAAAGGAGGGCAGTTGGAGGAGGAAGAAGGTGGAGGACAAACAGGCAGCTTTGGATGCATTTGGGTTCTTTATTTGGTTTTACTGATTGTTTACCTGCATTTTGAGTTTATCTTGTATAATTCATCGCATTTTCCTGTATAGTTATCCTTATTTTTCTATGAAATCTTCAAGTGTTTACCTGAAAAAAGTTTGGTTGTCATATTCCCTTGCTGTAAAGGATCTGAGTTATAATTGAGAAGGATCTAAGATGCGACTTTGAACAGTATATCATATATAAAATACCAATGCATTAATAAGTCCATGATGGGCAGCATACGATGAAGGACAGGGGGATGGTCTTTATATGTTTAGCCTCTTTTTATGTTTTCATGTTTCGAGCAAGACTAAATATTGGGAGTTAATGTGTTTGTTTCACATGCACACACTTGCTTTCACAAATGTATTGGAGTGATTTGAAGCAGAGATCATTGCACTTAATCCACCAAAATACCTTTTGTATGAAGGAATAGCATGCAGTTTAACTCCAAAATGTTTAAGAATTTTAGTTCATCTTTTTCTGCAGATATGGAGCTGTTAAAGATGTCAGTGATGATAACTACATGGATCTTAGTGTTCCAAATGGATGTACTGCAGTTCACTTAAACCTTGTGGTAAGGATGGGCCGTACCAATCATTAAAAAATCACTGATCGTGCTTGGATTCATCCAAGTCACTTGGACCCCAAAGGGTGCCGGGTGTGAATGAATAACCCTGAAATTGGGTGAATCTGACCCAAGTCCTAAAAGTTCATGTATTTTTCTATCGAGACTTGACAGAGTTAGGCTGTCCGACTCCGCCAGTCAGCCTTAGCCGTCCGATTCGGCCAAGTCAGCCTCTGACTTGGGATCGGAACCCAGGAGAGTCCGAGACCGAGTCCACATTGTAAAATACTTTTAGGTACTAATTTTGATCACTTATTCCCATTTTCGTCACATACCCAATTTATAATTTTATGAGGGGTCATTTGATGTCTCGAAATTTTTATATATCATGTGTGCATTTGCATTAGATCAAGTCATGTGAGTAGTGGATGCTCACTTTCCTTCCCCCAGTTTATATATGTCATTTTTGGTTTTTTCTTTTTTTCTTTTGTTATTTTGCTTGAAATATTTTCAATTTGAACATTTCATGTCACATTTATGCTTGAATATGCCCACCGTCATTTTATCGCTCGGTAAATATGTATCTATATGCTTGTACAGATTGTGTAATTTTTCAAGTCCTTTACTTAACTCATTGTTTAGTTTGTGACGGTTTGCAGCTTGATTTTGGTTTATACTTCTAGTGGCACCTGGTACAACACTAGCAATGTCTAGTAGTCATTTAAAAAGTGCTAATTTTTGTATGAAAATTAGAAAAGTGACATGCCGTATAATGATCTGCGGAACATATCATGCTGCTATAATTTTGCTCTACATTTTCAGGCAAGGCACGGGACACGTGCTCCTACCAAGAAACGTATCAAGGAATTGGATCAACTGTCTTATCGTTTAAAAGAACTTTTAAATGATGCAGAAAGGAAAGCATCTGATGGTGACAAGTCCCTTGAGAGCATCCCTACTTGGTTAAGGGGATGGCAGTCCCCATGGCAAGGGAGAAAAAAAGGTGGAGAACTAATATCCCTGGGAGAGAATGAACTCTATGATCTTGCCATAAGAGTTAGGGAAATGCTTCCAGAACTGTTCAATGAGGAGTATCACCCTGATGTTTTTCCAATCAAAACAACACAGGTGAGCGCACATGTCCTAACAATGATATCAGTGGAGTTTGTCTTTAAATTTCCTTAATTAATCTTTAAGTCATTCTTAATTTAATTGGATATTTGTTGAACTGTTTTTGTTAGTCAGCTGGAGAATGAATTAGCAGTTAGTTTAGAGCAATATATGTTTTTTGTTTGGCAAAAAGGTAAACACATAAATTGTTATAAAGCATAAATTTTATTCCATTCTCTCCAGTATGCACTTTTTTGAGCAATGCGATTGGAAGATGAGAGCCCTTCATAGTAAAATTTGTTTGAAGAAACCTGAACTTCTTTTTGATGGAAAATTATTAAGCAAAAATATTTCTTGATATTTGAGATAACAGTTGTCAAAAAATAATTTTGATTGACAATCGAATTCTTTGTAAAATAATTTTAATGTAGTTGATCAATCTATTGGATTAGAGGCATGATGAGATCCTATTTAAGGCGATGATTTCCCCCATGTGGATCTCTCCTAGATTTAATGGGTTGCAGGCAATTCTGACTCTGAAATACAACTAACCCACTTGTTGATTGAGTCTTGTTTGCTAATTTGCATTATTAGCGAATAAAAAATGCATAATGTATTTCTGCTAATAGCCCAAATATATAAAACAACGTGGAATAACATTTTTTGTAAATGATCAACAAGAAAATTACTCAATATGTATAGTATATATAAAGTGTGACTTCCCTTTGGAACCACTCGTCAAGTTAGTAACATCCTAGAGGTTTGTTCCAAGTTACAGGGGTTCGACATTAAGTTTGTACTTTTAAATTAAATAAGCATATATAACCTACTGCCTGAGCCCAAGACTTTAGCCGCCAAAATGTTGTTGCTTTCATCGTTTGAGGTCCTTTCAGTTGACATAAAATCATAGTCGTTCAGTATATGCCTCGCATTTTTTATGCTTCCGCAAGCATATGTTTGTTAAAAAGCCTTTCCAAATATTAAATATCCAACTTTGTTTTTAAAATAAAGTGGATCATAAAAATTTAAATAAAGAAAATACTGCAGGGATTTAAGAAAGAAACCATAAAATTAATAAGTTCCATGCAAAGCACAAGCACAAATTGAAGGAAACCTAGTATTCCTTCATAAAAACCCTAATTACTTTTCTAAACAAGTCCTAAAATCATAAAAATATATAAAAAAAAACTTACAATCCTTAAAAAAACTTTAAACCCTTAAATTTGAACCCTAAAAAATCCAAAAATACATCCCCAAAATTTAATAAGAAAAAGTAAAAAATCAGAGGCACCATGTCCTGCATCAATTTCCTCTCGTCGTCATTGAGTTTTGAAATAGGCTAAGATAAATTCAGCATCAAAACTATAGTTGTTGGAAACACTTGAGACTTTGAATCATTGATTCAAAAAGCAGTTTGCCAAGCGCCTAAGTGGGCTAGGGAGGCCTGGGTGGACCAACTAGGCAGGCTGTCCTTGGGCTCTCGCTCAGGGACCATAGTCACCCACATAGGTGCAAAATTACCCATCGGGTGGGGCATTTTTGGTGTTTTTTTGTTTGGGTTATAAAAAAGACATGAATATGCATTTTTTATAAAAATATGGACCAAAAATAAGATTACTGGACACCCTTGGCTCCTTTTGAACTTATGGTCTGAAAGTGGACGATGTGAACTAGCATAGTCTATGGAGTTTAAAATTTTCTCTTGCGATAACGGCTGGAACACTTACATATGTCCAAATATCACAATTAAAACTCAAATAAATGAAAAAAAATACAATAAATTGATTATCACTTGTTACCATTTTCAAAACTCTTCATTACATAATAAAGAATTAGACCAATTGATATTGGGGCCAGGAAAACATTAGAAAACACAAAAAAAAAACAATGTGCCAAAAGATTATCTCTAATGGACTTTGCACACCCCACACTAGGTCTTCTCCACCGATGGTGCACGGGATCTAGGTCTCTCTTGAATCTCACCAAATGGGAAGTAATGCCAAACTTTTTACTCAATTGAGAGCATGCTTATAGAACATGGGATTTCTCTTCTTCTCAAATCTATATGGGGCATGCCCCTTTCTATGCGTCAACGCTAGGAGCGTGCACCTTCTTTTATTTCTTGTGTGCTATGAGAGACAAAGAGAAGAGTTGAGGGAGAGTCAGGGTGGCGTGCCACCTTGAGGGAGAGAGAGAGCGCTCAAGTCTAGGTTGTGGTTTGAGGACCCCTCATTGACATGTTTATATAGAAGTGAGGCTAGGGTTAAGGTTTCTTAAGGTTTGGCCATCCTTATGAGATTTTGATCAAAGGTGACCTTGGGGTTAGAGATCTTAGCCATATAATCCATAAATCAGCCATCATTCTCTAATAGAAGGTGCTAGAACATTCTTTCAGCTTCCTTAACCTAATACCATCAAATATTATATGTAGAGATCAAGCCTCTCCTTTTATTTTCAATAAATCTCTACCTATTCCCTTTTTCAAAACAATTAGCCTCTTTTACAAAACCTTCTTATTTCATTTCAAATCATGTTGCATGACTTATTACACAAGCCACCATATTAGGAAGGTGAGAATAGTGGGGTGTCCCACTTATTGTTGCATAGTGGGCCTTTATGTATTATTGGTCTTTATAGTAATTAGATAATTTTAAAACATAAAATAATTTTTAGAAAATTATTAATAGTTTTATTTTCTCTCTGAATATTTAAATACTTGAAAATTCAGTTTAATCTTATTTAATGATCAATTTTGATGAAATAAAATATCTAGAGACTTTTAAAAATTATTTTAATATTCTAAAAATAATTTAAAACAATATTAATTATTTTTAAATTAATTTAATGGGAATCAGATCCAACTTTGTTAAGAAAAATGCAAACATATTGAGTACTGATAATTATGTCCCGCACTCATTTTCTCAAACTGACCCAATAGTTCCCATGACCCACACAATCCATCACAGGGGGTTTATGATTGGACTACCAAAGCCAGCGAATAGGTGATGAGAACACAATCCCAGTCTATGGATTACAAGTTCCCTCTAGGGACAAGCTTAGGTCACACATACCTGTGCACACATTTCAATTGGTGCATAGGGGATATCTCTAACACATGTACATGTAACACCCTTAATGGTGTTTACTTCTCAATATGGCTATCATATGTACATTCTGTGTGATGGTCATGATGAGGATTTGACCCTCGTCCTTCCAGGCCGACCAATCACACACATGGGTCACAAAGTCCATCAAGGGGTAACCGTGCAAACCCTTCTCGGTTGTGCTCTATATCTAGGTATCATAGGGTTTTAAAACTCAACTCTCTTGCCTAGTTTGAGTCATGCCATCAGTATTGCCCACTTCGGCTCCTCTTGACCATACTCCCATTGGAGTTCATTATTCCACTATTATGAAATTTTAATACATGCTCTCATAAGGCTTTTAAATGGCTACAAAAACCCAACATTGTCTGGGCGGCCTAGACACCCCCCCCCCCCCAAAATCCGTCTAAGAGCCATCTGGCATTTTTGGAATTGCTATGAATCGTTTTAGAAATTGAAATCGCGGAATGCGGCTGGCTAGAAGATTCTGGTTTATGGAGTCAATGTTTGTATAATGGGAATTGCGGAAAACAAGATTCTTACTTTACAGGAATCAAGATAACCCAAATTGACTCGAGATCCTGACTTATATGTAATTGAGATTCCAACCTCTTAGGAATTTAGTTTCTGACCTATTTGGAATCAACCCATATGGAATCGAGATTCCTTCATATATGGAATTGAGATTCCGATATCTTTGGATATGATGTATTTGGAATCGAGATTCATAATATTTTGGAATCGGTTTTTGACCCACTTGGCAATCAAGATTTGTAATTCTATGGAGTGGAGGTTCAACCCCTCTTGATTCCTACATCATCTCATGCCTCAACAACTTAGAACCTCATCAAGCAATTGAGATTAGAGGTCTCTAACACTCGAAAAATGGTCCTTAGATTTGAAATCAATGTATTGACTAGTGAGCCTTAGACACAGTATTAGAACTAAGGTTAATTAATAGATGCTCGTAGTCCACTTAGGACAAATGCCTACAAAAGATAATATTGTCTCATGTATTTTTAAAATGAGATTTTGACTTCATTATTATAGTTCAAAATGGGATTCTATATGTGCCATGGTGTTGTCTGTGTTGTAGTATATGCCTTTGATACGGGGGGTGAAGACATGGAGCATTCAATTTTTAATGTTGCGAGGCTCAAGTTCTCCTAATTTTAATGCTCCAACGCCCAAGTTTACCTGCAGACGACATTGGAGTGATACTTGTTAAGAATTTGACTTCAGACATTTGCATTTGAAAGTTGATTTATGGAACCATTGCTTCAACAATGCATCGGAGCACATGTAAAGTATGTGAGGCAATGCTCTCCATACTGATTTCCAAATAACTCAAATCGAAATCCATAAATGTACAAATGTGTGCACCTAGAACATTAGTATCCTGATTTTGTGATATTACATTTCCCAAAAAATCATATTGAGATTCTATGATGGTGGAAGTAAGATTCGATGTTTGATTAATTCATGGTTTCTTGCATCGACGAACTGTTGTACTTGATGTTCTAGGATCTAGATTCGAAAAAAATCTAACCGAGTATCATTGTATGTGGAATCCAAATTCAACAAATGTAGAATTGAGATTCAACAATTAAGGAATCGAGAATCAATAGATATTAGAAACGAGATTCTACAAGTGTTGGAATTGAGATTCCTAAAATAAGGAATTGAGATTGCTGACTTCATAGAAATGGATTTTGTGAATAATCCTTGTTGGAGTCATAGAATCAGGATTCCGAATCGGAATCGCGACCTTGGGAGAGATATTCTATTAACTATGATCAAAACCTCCTTCGACTTTTTTGTTCTTTGTTGGCTCAAATAATATTTGTGGTAAGACGAAATCCAAAAGAAACGGATCCTCATATGTATATTGAGGAAATGATACAAATTTATCAAATTTGACTTTCCTTGAATTTGCATTGAAAATCGTGTAGGAAACTTCAAACTCAATTTTTTGCCCTTCAGACGCTTTCACAACATCTTTGTTAGTCACTCTTTGAATCTAGCGCCACAATTTGTGGTTTATGAGTCGACCATGCTTCCACTGTGCTACTCTAATTCTAATGACATCTTTGATATCCTTGGGATCTTCAATGGCGTCGATTTTGATCAGTTCCACTGTTGCCTCCTCTCCTTGTTCTTCGCAAGCAAGATCCTATTCCGAAACATCTTCATCTTCATCTTGAACTTTATCATAGATCAGATCTCCAAAAAGATCTTGTTGTTTATTTGAGCATGTATCGAAGATTGGTTGCAAATCCCAATCTACAGCTTGTTGATTTTGGATACAACCTGTGTCCAAATTAGGAACATTCACCTTCAAATCGGAAACCTTAGAGTGATGTCACCCATTTTTATGTCTTCCATCACTTTTCTCTTCGATCGATTCCCTCGCATGGAGCTCCGTGGTGAAAAGGGTCATACTTTACACGTTATTGGGTAGAAAGATAACTATCTTGCCCATGAGTTATGGCCCGCAAGTTGTTGTACAATCTGTTGAATTGGCCTCTTGAGATCTTCAATTTCTTCATCTTTGACATCACGGGGTAATTCTATGAGAGCCCCCCTTCCACGACTCCTTCTTGCTGCCGTAGGTTCATCGAATTCATAAACCCTAGGCAAAAAATCATCAATTCTTAGATGAAATCAGCAAATTCTAGGCGGGAATTAACAAATCCTGGGTGGAATAAGTAAATTCTTGGTTGAACTTAGCAAACCCTGGCCAAAATTAAGTAAACCCTAGACATAACTGGAGATTTCTGCCCTTCGCAAGAATCCGATACTATGATACCGATTGTAAGGATTTGAGAAATAAACCAGAAAATAATCAAAATACAACAAAGTACAACCACAAGTTGTAGAAAAGCTGGGTTTCCTTTGCAAAATCCCTAACTAGGTTTCTAAACAGGTCCTAAAATCGTAAAAATATAAAGAAACCAACAATCCCTAAAAAAAACTTAAAAACCCTGAAATTTGAAAAATATTTTTCTCAAATTTAATTAAAAAAATAAAAAATAAGAGGCACCATGTCCTACATCAATACTTATGTGTTTTTATTCAATAATATCAGTTATCCGAGAGTATAAGTATATGGTTTGATCCCGTGGGAGTTCACGTCACTCTCTCTTCTCTTGCTTTCCCATTCCTTTTGCACTGAAACTAAAGTTTGGCATATAATTAAAATTTAATCCTTTGTATCGACACATGGAGGAATAATAAAGCTTAGTTTTGTCTTTCCTTTTTATTAGAAATCACCAAATCTTTGTGCAAAAATGAATTTTGTATAAAATATCCTGCTAATTTCTTAATTTCTTGAAAAGGTTCACTTATCAAAAATAAATTTGAAATTTTATATTGAAATAAAAATCAATTTCAAATGAATTTTAAATTACATGTTATTTTCTAATATTTGTTTTAAAAGATGTACATTGATATTAAAGGTTAAATTTTTGAAAATATAAAAATTAATAATTTCATTTTATGAGAATAATTTTAAAAGGTAAAATTCTCAAAAAGTTAAAAATAAATTTAAGTGAGTTCCAACAATAATAAATTATAATTATAATTAAGAAATATCTTTAATTAATAAGAGAAATAAAATATAAATTAGAAATCATAAAAGCAATAGGTAGGGTCGTTCATATTTTTTATTATCTACCCAGCACTTTAGGTGGTTATGTTAGTATTGGCACCCATGTTGCTTAAATCTGAAGCAATAAACAGAAAATTCATTGGCCAAATTGTTAAACTTTTAAAATTAATTAAACATTTGTAATTATAAATATCCACTTTATAGATGTGATCCTCCATTATAATGGTAATGAAAATTTGAATCTAATAAAGTTCGTAGTTAGGATTTTGATGTCAAATTTGGGCATTACTATTATTTTCAAATTTCAATTACATGAAAATGGTCAAAATCAAATGGAAATTATAAATTTTACTGTATAGAAATAAAATTAGTCATTATTGCTATTATAGTTTTGAATTTCAAATTTTTACTCAATAGGTGAGATACAATAAACTTTATAATTTAGTATTAATAAAAATTCTAGCTTGACCTTGGTTAAAAAAAAAAATCGTAACTTTATAAAGTTAATGAAATTATATAATTGTAATCGTACTTTTTTAAACCATTTTAGTTATGCAAACTTCTTATATTTAAATAACATTATTAACATCATTCTTTATGAGTTAAAAAGATTTCCAGTTTCTGTTATGAAAGGTTGTGATATTTATCTATCTATCTCACATATGTTAAACCATAATGCACGGGTTGGTTAGATGGAATTAGTATGGATGCGATACTTAATGAACTAGAGGAGATTTGGGTAGCTACCTCCCATTTATGAAGGGGTCAGAAAGATGAATTTCCAATCTAAAAATCCAAAATCATAGACATTGAGTTTGTCACAAAATTGGATGGTATCTAAATCAATCTTTGGATGTTTTTTTTTCCAAGCACATATAGAGTGTTTATGATTCTTTTTTCTCGGGATTGATTGGTCCTAAAATTACTCTTACATACGGTTTTACGCGATGCTAACCTCATGATCATGAAATTTGTGATGACCATATGGGCTATGAAAAATGACTTGTGGGATCTGTGTAGTGTTAAAGATATTTAAAGAGATCCAAAAGATGGAAATCCGTACCATATGGTTATATCGCTCATAAGACTTAGTATAATTAATTTTAAACAATATTATAGATAAAACATTATATGAGCCAGGTGATCATAGTCACAAACGTGATCATGCAGTCAATGGGTTGGACAATGATGGCGGTAGTGGTTTTCAATATATATTCAATTGATTTGAGTGTTACATCCCTGCTCTGCCACCATCGCTGTATTATAACTTCATCATCATAATCTCATGATGACCATATGGATCATATTAGATGGTTCATGGAAATGGCTTAGAATTGATATGAGAGAGAGAGAGAGAATTGTATAATCAGGCTCAAAATTGGAGTATGAGAGAAGTGCATAATCGGGCTCAAAATTGGAAATACTCCATCTAGTTGTAAATTATAATAGAAAGTGTTCAAAAAACTTGTAAAGTGTTCAAGTTTATGTATGGAAAAATTTGCTCAGTTGCACATCTTTCGATAAATCTAAAAATTGCACGCTTTAAATTCAATCGTATTTAAATCTATCTTCTTCTTACCTTTAATAGCTAATTTATTTTACTTTCCTCAATGTACAGTGTTAAAGCATGATATTCAGTCTTCTCAAAAAAAATTCTATCATTAAATTGCTTGGTGTCTACTTATCATAAAGGGTTTGCCAAACCTTACAAGATAGCTTGTTTACCATATGCAATCTATTTTTAATTGAATTGATAGCTAGAATCATCTCCAAGAAAAAATTAATAAGATGTGCATTTTTCAGTTTATAAAATGTAAGTGATTATCGTATTATCACATTTTGTAGTGTCATTGACCACGTGCAATCCATGTGCCCACTCTAGTACTTTATAATATCATCATCCTCGTTAGAGTCTTTTTCCAACTAATTGGGGTCGTCTACACGAATCCTGGTTCATCATTCTGTTCTATTAAGGGCCATACCTGTAGTGAGGCTATAGGTCCCTGAATTTTTCTCACTACTTCCAACCATATCCTTTAGGGCCTACCCCTTTTTCTTTTTGAGCTTTCCACTTGAATTAACTCGAACCTTATCAAAAGTGCTGGATAAAAGATACATTATTCTTTTGAATTGACTCTCTCAAGATTCAAAAAAATAAAACTTCTTTTTGAAATAATATACCCAATGTATATCACAAAAGGGGGGGAAACTTGACATACCAGAGCTTTGAGGGTATGGAGAGGGAGTATGTAGTAAATAGAGAATGTAAGAGAGATAGAGAGCACTTGGTTGAAAGAGAGATCATAAGAGCGATAGACAGCACCTGGTTGAAAGAGAGTGATTTTTCTAGGTGATGAGTTGAGTTTATATGAGGAATGAATGGATACCTTGAAAAAGTGCATCCGTGGAATGTGGTGGTCCCCATTGGAAGCCACCGGTCCTATTGGCTCATGTGGTGGTCCCCATTGGATGCCACTGGTCCTATTGGCTCGATGGGACAGCAACCCTTCCTTTAATTATGGTTTAAAGTATGAACTCATAAACCACAACCATTCTAAACAATCAAATATTTTCACATAGCATTCAAAAATAAGTGGGGATTCATATTCAACCATTTGCACTTGATGCACATGTAAGAGAGCATATGATGCGACTCTTTTTGGAAATTGTTACTACATTACTCTCTGAAACTTTTTAAGTACCAAAAATCCTTTCCTTTTTTAGAATACCCACTGGTCCGAATGAACATGATCTTTCAATAGAAGGGATTGTATATTGTGAGACCATTTATCTTTCTTACAGGGAGGTCACAATTACTCCTAGCCATTAGATGTCAAATTGGATGGCTGGGGGTTGTCACGAAATTCGAGAAATCTTTTTTTAAACTTTATAAGTCTAGTCAATGACATGTTCACAACCACCACCCGATTTGAAATTTTAAGGACAAAAGTTATCGTGACCTCCTTATGCTAAAAGTAAATGGACTCTTTATATACTTGTCCTTAATAGAATATTAAATAAATTCAAATTTTTTACCAAATACCAAATTGTATAAAATAAAAAACCTTTGTACTAATAAATATTTAATCAAATGATTTTGAAATACCAATCATTATAAAATTAATTTAAATAACTTAAAATCCAATTATTTTGAAATAAGTTCATTTTTCATTTGTGGGGTCTTGAATTCTTTGAATTTTTGAGTGGCCATTCTTTTAATGAAGGTGGCGCATACCCATCACCATTTATATTTTCTCTTGCGCGTAGAAATTTTTAGGGTGCAAATGCGGGTGTTTAATATAATATAAATCTTTTTGTACTTTATTACTGAAGAAAATGTTCATTTTTCCTATGGGTACATGATATTCTATTTGGCTTGACATATTAGTTTTTTATTTATATCTTTCAGTGTACATGATACTCTATTTGGATGCTCATGCTTCAAGTGAAAGTTAACAGGTCCCTCGAGCATCTGCTAGTGCTGTGGCATTTGGCATAGGTCTGTTTTCCGAAAGGGGAAGTCTTGGGCCAGGACGCCATCGTGCCTTTGTAGTTACAAGTGAGAGTCGGGCTAGTGACATTCATCTGAGATTCTATGATACTTGTACAACATACAAGGTGAGGATATCAAATCATTCAGTTGGGTGATGAAATTTTTGGATCTAAAACTGATGAGTTTGTAATTTCATTCAGTTTCAAAGTTTAGATGCAGCATTAATTGATTTGGTCATTTTGTTTTCAAAGTTGTAAATATGGTCTTATTAATTGAGTGCCAACTACCTCTTGACTTTTAAAAGTTTTTGAACATGGGCAGGCCATTGCTGCATGAAATGGGTATTAGTGCATCTCTACGTTCATGCAGGATTTAAATTATTTCAGTGCAAGAAACCTAGTCGTTTTTATGGTTCAGAAATGTTTGCTCCTTCATCTGTTGAATGGAAGGATGACATACACAGCCATCTTGTTTGAGGTTTTCCTATTCATTTTCAAAATAAAAATAAATAGTCTGATCAATGGAGTAACGTTTGGAACTTATGACCTTGAGACTAATTTCCTTGAGCTTGCGTGGAAATCTTTATAAAGGATTCCAGTTTAGTTTATTCGTCTTATGGTGGCGTTTTCCTTATATGTTGTCACGTATTTTTATTTTTATTTTTTATTTTGTATTTTTAATTTCTTGGCATTGGAATAGCAATACAGAGAAAGTCAGGAGCCTTCTGTGCAGAAGCTTAAAGAACCTACTTTGTTGGAGGTTTCCTCTGCCTTAAAGAAACGCTACCACCTAAACTTCACCGTACAGGATATTTGTTCCCTTTGGTTTCTCTGTAAGCAGGTAAGTTGCGAATGTAGCACCATTTTAATGTTCCTTTGAACTTGCTGGGGAAGGCATGGTTTAATTCTGCCCTATCAACTTTCGTATGTAGCACCATCTTAATGTTCCATTAAGATCTTGATGTCTCAGAACTTGCTGGGGAACGCATGGTTTATTTTATTTTTTCTTCTGAGAATGAATTAAAGAAATTGGGGAAGTCCCAGAAAACCTGCTTTTGCATTCCTTTGAAATAAATTAATCCTCCTGCACAAAAATGGTTGAAATTCTTTTGTCTTATGTAGCAAGTGTTTCTAACCACAAAATAATAAAGTGAAAATTGCAGGAAGCTTCTCTGCTTGACAAAACTGATCAAGCTTGTGCCCTTTTCAGCCCCACTGAGGTGAGATGAATTTTACACCTGTAAGGTAGATGTTTGGTATTTGTTGTTTTTATTGCATTATTGTTGTTGGATTAGTAATCCTGAACATGCCCTGACTGGGTTGTTGAACGCTTGACATATTTAGGTTGCATTACTTGAGTGGACAGATGATCTGGAGATATTCATATTGAAGGGTTATGGTAAATCACTGAACTATCGCATGGGAGTACCATTGCTCCGGGATGTTTTCTATTCCATGGAACAAGCCATTGTGGCTAGGGAAGGTATGGAGAATTTGAAAAAGAGGCCCTCCTCAATTTATGATATGTTCTAATTTTTTTAACTTTTTTATTACTGAGGATTTTGCATCATTTCCACTTAGGTCCAACAAAGTTTATCTTATTCTTGGAAACCGAAAGCTTATTTAATACTAAGATTTCGGTTGGCGTCGGTCAGTTCAGGAGTGCAGTAATTTAATGCACCACATGCGCAAATAGATTGATGATAGCAGGGTGTGCTTTCTATTGTATGTTTGAAAGTTGCGGACACATTAAATACTTACTGGAATAGACACATTGTGAACTTATGGCCATAGCAATAGTATGCACAAGCATCTAAGGCATTTAGAGGAATCTGCTTATATAGAAATAATTGCTCTTGGTAGCAAGCTACTGAAATGCATACTGGATGGCTAGAACCAAACCTTCTTTGATGATCTTGATATTCAAAATATTGGGCAAGGAGAACTCACTGTAAACAAGAGATTCTTAGTGTTCTTTTACTTACAGTCGCCTACATCTTGTGAGTACCTATTCAAAGCAGGAAAGTATCTTTAGGTACTAAAACAAGATCAGTGCACAAATGCAAGCACATAGAAACTTGGCAAGTGGACTAATAAATACATATTTCCTTTATACAAAAGTCTGGACCTGGAGCCTGCCCCAAATGTGACATCTGAGTTTTGGACTCATGCCTGTTGATGAAGGGACTCCAAGCTCCTTGTGGGAGGAGGATTCTGCATCACAACATTCTCCAATGTGTTATGTAACACAGTGTTTGGTTATAGTTATGACATGAAATCAGGTTGAGTTGGATAACTCAACATCCCCTGTAACTCTCTTCCCTTTAGATTCTTTGATATCTTCTTGCCCCTAACTTCCCTTTAAACTCTTTGTTGGTTCAGTTGTTGAACTAAGTTTCCTCTTTCAACGTCTTTCCTGGAAACGCGCTTGGACATTCAATTTGGGACTTGTGCTGTTATGCCCCAGTCCCAATCTTTTCACCATTTTCCTTTACTTATTTCGGTATCAAATTCTACAAGCAGATTGTGGATTCTTTGAGTCATCTTCTTGCTCACATCATTTCTGATGATCTTCAAAGTTTCTCTTGAGTGAGGGTCTTCTCTTGAAATCGTGATGATGATGGGTGCTTGGGACATATCATAGTTACCCAAATCTCTCACCGAAGGTACGATTCCGACTCAAAACCCCGATTCGATGATTTCGATTAGGACTCTTTACAGAAATCTAGAATCTCAATTCCTCATTCTTAGGAATCTTGATTCCAGCACTAATAGAATCTCGTTTCCAATATTTACTGATTCTCGATTCGGCAATTGGTGAATCTCAATTCTCCTCTTGTTGAAAATAGTTTCCACATTTATCGGAATTCTATCACTCCCCTCCCTTTTTTTTTTTCCTTTTTATGAGATGCGATGTTTAGAAGTTTTCAAGACATCAAACTACTAGAGCTAGACACTCTAGTCTCAAGTTACAAGATGTAGTCATCATTTTTGGCATGAAATCACCAATAGAAACCAAAGTGGTGGTCCATATTCTCTACTTAATTATTAATTATGCATTGTATTGATCCAATGGAGAGATTGCAACTCCAAGATATAATAAATAATGTAATACAAATAATGTAAACATATATGTATGGCATGTTGGTCAATGAATGGCATTGAGTCATGTATTGTTTCCCTCTCAGTTCCCTCTCGATTCATGTTTGAAATCTCGATTCTATTAATGAATGGATCTCGATTCCATAGCAGTCGATTCTAACTAGGTTGGAAATTCGATTCCAAAGAGCTAGGAATCTCAATTCCATCTATGTAGGGATCGAGATTCTATTTTAATTGAGTCTCAATTTTTAAAAATAAGAATCTCATCCCCTACAATTCCTCTTGTATGGATGTCGATTCCAAAAGCAGGAATCTTCCAACCGGCGATTCTGGGCTTCTGATTTTAAAATGATTCGGTTTCCGAATCGCTTCGGATAACTATGGGACAAATTGTTGTAGGCAAATATTTACTAGAATGAAGATTTTGGATTGCAATGGATGGTGCTGATCAAATTGCTGATAAAAAAACATCTCCCATGATGGAGTTGCTCATATTTTGTGCCAGGTGGTTGCGATAGAGAATTTATTGTGTTCTCATTAATATGCAGTTAAAAACCCTAAGACAAGTGCGGTCCTATAACCTGGAGACTAGCTTGCTTGTGCACACGTAACAAGCAAACTGAAAGCAACAAAAAAATGGCCAGATTACTATTGGGCATAGGGTGGTTGTATTAGATCTCTGTTTATGTATTTCCTATCACTTCAGCAGTGGATACATTGGCTGTTCCTTACTAGGATGTATTATACTGTTGACTCTGCATTGTCTGTTCAATGACCACATCTTGAAAAGAAACCAAATATTGAGTGAAAAATAGCACTTGGATTAATTGTGGCAATAATAATCCTTGGATTTTTTTTTTTTTGCTTTTGTAAAACAGCTCTCCTTTTTGAGTCATCTCCCTGATAATGTAGTATTTCCTTTTACAGAGAATTGTCCTTTGGGCACTTATGAAAAAGCAAGACTAAGATTTGCTCATGCGGAGACTGTGATACCATTCACATGTCTGCTTGGACTATTTCTAGAAGGCTTAGGTGAGTTAAGTGAGAAATATTTTATAATCCAGCAAACCATGGGGAAACCCTTATTCATTGGTTCATTCCCAAGATGGAGATGAAGAGAGGGTGGTACCACTAGAAAAGGGCATGAGATCCAATGTTCAGGACCCCTCTTTCTTCCTCACTTCCCCATCATTTCAATGGACAATGATGACTTAGTGGACTCTGATTTTCCAAAGTCTATTGGATTATGGTTTGATTTTCCTAAATAATTTTGTCATCTGGAATGCCCCACCTTTTTCTATTGCCTGTCAAAAATAGGATTTTGTAACATTGATATTACTCTAGTTCTTCTCATGATATTATTACATGTTGGGTTTTTCCTAGAGTTTGAGAAAATACAGAAAGAGGAGCCATTGGAGCTACCTCCAAAACCTCCCAAAGAAAGAAAATGGAGGGGAAGCATAGTTGCGCCATTTGCCGGAAACAACATGCTTGTGCTGTATGAGTGTAAAGGCAACAGTTCTCAAAGCACAAGAGAATTTGTCGACAGCAGTGGCAAGTATTTTGTGCAAGTTTTGCACAATGAGAAACCAACTTTGATGCCGGTACTTATTCAAATAATAATTAATAAGAAATCTGCTATGTTCTCTTTTTTTTCTTGTAAATTATGTGATCGTTATGTGTTTCTGATCTGCCCTTTTAGGTTCTAGCATGGTGTAATTGAGTTGCATTTGAACATGAAGATTGGTTTTTAATGAGTTAGTACTGTGATTAAGAAATAGCCGGTTCGACTTGGTACTGGCTTAGTCAAACCGGAATGGAGGGTACAGGTCCAAGTCTTGCATGGAATTGGGCAAGTCCCATGGTACCCTTTTTTCAAGGTAAAAGTTTTTTGAAATATTTTTGTTTTAGCTCGATTTTAGAAGTGTTTTGATTGATTATTCATCTAAGGCTAGAATTAGCCATGTTTCGATCGATTTTCAATTTGTTCCTATTAATCCCGATCACAGTAATATTTGTTGAGTTTTGACTTTGGCAGAGATTTATTTTACGGAAAATCATCATTTTTTTCATCTGTGGCCTCTCTATTGAACCTCCATAGCAAGTTGTTTCATCAATTGCAAAATAAAAGAAATTAAGAACCCAAATTTTGTGCTTGTTTGAATCCAAAATCGATAGTCTTTGATTTCTCTTCTCATTTTTAAACCATGGTCCTGAAAAATTGTCTCAAATTGTTTCTAACACATCGATGTACAAAGAGGTCTTAACAAACGTTTTTGAATAAAAACCAAAAATATTGAAAATTGATTTTTTGTTATTTTTTTCTTCCATCTATCCTTCCAAAGGTTTTTTGATTTGAATGTTTTGATTTTAACTTTGATTTATACATCATATATCAGATCATTTTTTTTATTTCGAATACTTGGTCTTATGTATTTTTCTATATTTTTACGTTTGTTTTCTTAGAAAATGTTCCTTGGTATAATTTGTTCTTGTCTTATGTAGGTTTAGATGAGTTTTAATAATCTTTGTATTCCTTTTTGTGTGATTTAGGGAATACCTAAAAAAATTCAAGGAAATCAATTTTTTTGCAATACTTTTTAATTTAATTTAATTTAATTTTCTTGTAGGTTCTCTTATGTGTGGTTTAGACAATTGTTAGTAATATATGCCTTGATTTTATTTCATGAAGAATTCAAAAAAATTAGAAATTTTATGTGTGTGTGTTGTTTCTGGTTGTGGAGGTGGGGGTGGGTATGTTCTTGGTTGTTGCATGGGATTTTAGATATATTTATTTATTTTTTTTTTGTCGATTAGGGCTTCCCTGAAAATGTTAGAGGAAATCTGAATTTTGTATAAATATTGTGATTCATTTTTTTTTCTAATCTCTCTTATTAGGGTGTAGTTATTTTTCTAATAATATTTTTAGTTGTCTTTTGTTTAGTTTTTTCTTGGATAACTTTGAGACAATCTGAAATTTTCAATTAATATTATGTTATTTTGTGGTTAGTTGGGGTTAAGATTTTATTTTTATTGTATTTTTGTTGGGTTTTAGATTTTATTTTTTTCTTTTTATTCTTATTTTTTTGAGATTTACTGCATTTTAGGCTGTGTGGTACTCAAATGGGAACGATATTCACACCTTTTTGGAGAATTTGGTCAAAATGCGTAACAAATTCGTCAATTTTTTGTTATAAATCAACTTATTTTGATTTAAAATTTTAAATTTTTTTCAAAATTTTTGTTAGCTAGATGTGGCCGGAAGGGTTGACCAATCCTAGTCAACTGGTTCACCGGGTCGACCAGGAACCAGTGGGTGACTGGTTCGGCCACTTGATCTGGTTTTTTAAACAGTAATTTAGTATGTGAATTTAGTTGTATGGTGATGAGGTGCTAATGAGAACTGATGTGGTGATTTATGGCCAGGGCTGTGGGAATAACTACTTGTGTCCTTTTGACATTTTCAAGGTACGTCTGTTCATTTTCAGAATGAATATTCGTACAAACTGGTCATTCCTTTTTTCACAAATACATGTTCATGTTGTTTCAGGAGAAAGTTGTTGATCCCCATCTTAAGCATAGCTTCAATTTGATCTGCAATGCAAGGGTGGAGACAACAGAAATCTGTTCCATTGCATGTAAATTCATAAGGTTTTTCAGTAGGCTCGTCTTTCTCAAGGGGGATGAAAAATCAAAGTCCGGTGAGCGAGCAGAGCTGTAACATGTTCTCAAAAAACGTGAGCCCCATCAAAGTTTGGCAGTTTTGACTTAAATGGTTTCCTTTATTCTCTCACATGAGCCTGTTTGCAATGGACCTTGGTTTCATCTCCCTCCTAGAGAAACAGAAGGGCCTAATAGACTGATCTGTGTGCTTGTATCACTCTGGGAATTGAATGGCATTTCCCAATATCACTGTAAAAGTTTAGTCATATAATTCGAGTTTGGTGCATGAACAATTATGTGTGTCCATTGATTTGGTTTCTTAAAATAAAATTTTGGCTCTCTACAAATTAGAATTTCTATGTTATTTCGATTAACCAGGTTTTGATATAATCAAAGTTTGACATAATAAGTTTTTATTCAAAATTTGAGTTTATTAATATATGGAGCTATTCAAAAAAATAAATAAATAAATTTAAAAATATAACAAAACATGATTGAAAAAAAAAAAAAAAAAAAAAACAATAGAAAAAGAAAAAAAAAAAGAAAAACAAACACACGGTGACTGTCTCACTTGAAAATACCTCAAACGATTATGAAGCCATTAAGGTAAAAGACCGCTACCGAAAATCTTCCAATCTACAAATTAGAGGCCATGTGCTCCGCTTGTCGAAATCTGGTGTCCAAATCCTGTATGACACGCGTCACTACTAAATGCCAACACGTATAAAGATTGGTGTAATTCGAGGACAAGCGGCATTATTTTTTTTTGTTAAGGCTTGGGATTTAAAATTACAATATTATCCCTATTCCTACTCGAATATGTTTGCTAACGAGGGTATATCTCGGGCCGACATTTTGAAACTCGCTAAAACAATGTATTTGCCGGCCGACATTTGAAACTCGCTAAAAAGAATATATCCGTGGGGCCGACATTTTCGAGAATCGAGTGCCAACACGTGGGGGGGGTCGGTGATCTCGTGCTATTAATTCACACATAAATGTAGGATTAGGGACTGAAATTTCGTGTTACATTGGGGTGGGGAATTCATAAATTTTGTCACCCCCTCTCTGTTTAGGGCATGCAGATTTCGGACCGAAATTTCGTTTTAGTGACGCCACATTGATTGCGGCGTCACTGGGGGCACTTTAGTAATTTTTCGTTTTGGTGCATATAAACTTGTGTGCTGCTTGTGGTTCAACAATGAGGAGTAGAGATCCATGGATGTGCAGGAGAGAGAATGTGAAGAAGAGAGGAGAGAAATGGATTTGGAGGAGAGAGAAAGTGAAGAGGAAACAAGAGAGAGGGAGAGGGAGAGGGAGAGAGAGAGAGAAATGGCACAAGAAAGCAAAGAAATGAAACGAGCAGTGAGAGAAATAGAAGAAAATGAGGAGGCGGCGGTGGCAGCGACCGGGACCGAAGCAATTGAGTCGAGTGGAGGTGGTGGTGGTGGTGGTGGGCTCATCAATCAGATAATGTCTCACTTGCCCGTCTCTCTTTCCAGTAAGAAAACCTCTCTTTCACTCACACTCTCTCTCCCATTGTGTTAATGTTACTGTATATTTTACTAGGCAATGCGGAAGAAGCGGCGCCGGACACAGATGAGGCATTGCTTCTCATCTCCATTGTACATGACTAGGCTCATCTCCTTTCTTTCCTCCCTCCTTATTTTTCTTCTAGCAGATTTACAGAACAAGATTCATGCAGTCGATCTTAACTGCTCATGATGATTTTTCCTCATTTTTTACACTTCTTTTGGTTGGGTCCCGTATTTTTCTTGGTGTTATTTTAATGGGCCTGCATTGATGCTGTTTATTGGATTTCACATTTATGTATATATTCATTTTGGGAGGATATGGATGTAACTGACAAAAGAATTTCTCTGTATTTTTGACACGGTAGCGATTATGCAAATCTAAGGTGTCGTGCTCTCGATGGATTTCCAGTGGATAACCATTCATATATATCAGCTCTCGCATTTACCAGACATTTATAGGTACTAATATTAAGCAATAAGAAGATTGAGGGTTTGTATTTATTTATTTATTTTGTTTGTTTGGGGTAAATCAGAGGGGGGAGTAGCCCCCCCTACCCGTTTTTCACGATCTATATATTTGGAAGTGAGTTCATGTCGGTTTGTTTGTGCCTGAGATATCGTAAAAAATGATACCTTCCAATAACGAATTCACACCGTGTTTGGTGAAATTTGATATGTAAACATTTATAAACTCATAATCAACTTTTTTTAGGTATCATTGTTGGAAGGTAGTGGATTTCTTCATTAAAATAATGATGGAGAGATGTGATCGAATTTAAGATAGTGGATTTCTAGGGTGGTGTGTTTTTTATATTTGTTTTATTTCATGTGCTTGATTTATAGTTCTATTCATATATTTTGTATTTAGTCCATTACGTACATAATTTTGAGTGAGATTTGGGTATTCGAATTTTTCAATGATTCCGCAAGCTAAGATTACCGAGAACCCCGCAATAAACATAGAGAGATGCTCTCTTTGGTATTTTATCTCACTTATTTGTCTTGGGTTAATGGATGAAAATACCCCGATTCCAAGTCCAAAATCAGCTTTTTCTACTGAAAATTTTGAACTTGATGTGGACTTAAACCAGCAAAGGTATTTTGATGAGCCAGATGATAAAATTATTACTACTTGTTCCGGTTCCAAATCTAGTACATGTGATTCTTCATCAAAATAAAGTTGAATAAGAGGTATTTTTTATAATTTGGTGCCACTTGTTTCATGGGATAAACCATCAAAATACCTAAACGTCACCGTGGTTCCACAAATTTTGAGGATGACAATTGAATGGAATTTTCCAAGGATTTGGGTAGATTTGGATTTTTGGTTGCATTTTGGATGCAAATTAAGAAACGTATCATATTGATGCTGAATTGCCATCTAAATAAAACATTAATAGGATTTCAATTTTTCGGCTTATCGGGCTTATCGACAAATCCACACCTTCTCTCTCAGACGCTGCACCCATAACCCTCTCTCTCTCTCTCTCTCTCTCATATGGACAGTTATCTTTTCAACTAATTTTTTTTTCTTCTTTTGTCCCATTCTCTGTGAGTTTCACGTTTCGCAAAGCCGTCTCATTATCTCTTAAGTCTCACGTCTCACTATCTCTTGAGTCTCACGTCTCACAAGGCCATTAATATCATATGGGTCATTAATATCATGCTTTGTAGAACCTTTTGGCTCTATGGTTTTTTTGGGTGTAGTTGGCATGCGGACGCCTCCTTAGGTGTGGTACGGTGTTTTTCAAAATTTTATCATCGTAGATATAGTACGGTATTTTTCAAATTATATCGTGGTATATACTTTTGATCGAAAATGTTAGGATTTTTTTTCATCCATGTGTGTTGGATTTTAAATGATCATCGTTAAATTTAGGATAAATGATCAACGTTAAATTTGGCACGAATCTTGAAAAAATTTATTGGATACAAAATTTGATTTTTTTAAAAATCCGTGTCAAATTTAATGGTGATCTTTTAGGGTCTTACACACATAAATGAGTGAGAGAAAGTTTTATAGGATTATTTTTCAAAATGTTATTAAGATTATTTCAAAATCTATTTTTATATCTACTTATAAAATTTTAAATTTCAAAAATGGTTAAAATAGATTTATAAACTTATGAAAATCTTGAAAATGGACGGTGTAGATGATATGTTGTAAAATACATTATTTATGATATTAAATTTTTTTTATTTTTTATAGTCATACATCTCGATGTCGAGATGATCAATCAAAGGATTTTTCAACATTAAAACTACCTTTTTCGATGGATTTTTGAGGGGCATTTGTAGTTCTGCATTAGAAGGTATATAAACTTTTTCTTTTTTTTTATGTATATTTTTGTTGTCTGACGTCTCACAAGGGCCATTAATATCATACTTTGTTGAACGCTGCTCTTCCCGTCTTTCTATGTTTTGTTTTGTTTTTTGTTTTTTGTTTTTTTTCTTCAGACCCATCGGTAACATACCCTAAGTTCTAAGTTAATTCATCTTTTCCTTGATTTTCTTCTTACCCCCATGGCATCATCGGACATGGTTCAACCCATTATTGTCAAGCTGAATGGGTCAAACTATAATAATTGGTTGTATTTGATGTTTAGTTTTCTTAAAGAAAGGTGCTCTAAAAATATGTGATGGGCATGCTTTTCCCTACAAGTTCTATCTTCTCTCTTATCCAACCGTTCATTTTAAATTGAGGGCTGAGATTGCTCCAATCATAATGCCACGTATTTATATTATTTTATTTTTAATTTTTTTTTATAAACTATTTTGACACCAAATTTTGGACGTTTATTCTCTTTCTATTAAACTCGCACTAACGAAAATTATAAAAAGAATATTTTTAATAAAATAAAATGATCTAAATACCTTTGAAAGTTTCAAAAGGTATTTTGGTCATTATATTTGATCGAAAAATTATTTTTAATATTTTGTATAGGTACGTCCCAATGAGAATATGGCATGTATTAATTTTCATATTCATACAATTTGTATAAAATAAAATAAAAATAAATATTTTGATATGTCGGATCTAAGATCAAACAGTGAGTGGCTCTCTTGATCAAAATTGGATGGCTGGATGGTAGGGGGAGGATAGAACTTCTATGTTGTTGGGGAAGCATTGAAACTTTTCGCATATGTAATTGGTGTAAAACAATGCCTTAAAGCATTAGAAAATTTACGAGAAGATGAACTTGAATATAAACTGGATGAGTGGGAAGTTAATAATCATAAGGTTCGATTGTCAATTTTGTCATTTCCTCTATAAGTATGCAATTGGGAAAATTTGAGACAGCTAAAGTTGAAATGGACAGACGAAACTGGCATCAAAGGGACAATCAATTTCGGATTTTCACTCTAAAATCACTATTTATTTGGGATCAATTGGCACTTATGGAACCTCAGTGGATAGCTGATGCTGAGATCTATTATAAATATCGTGATGAATCTCATTTTGTACAGTTTCTGATGGCATTACAAGATGAATTTGAATCAGTACGAGATTATATTTTTTACCAGACTCCTCTTCTGACTATTGATGCAATATTTGTTGAACTCAAGGTAGAAGAAATGCATAAAGGAACTGGTGATATCTCCATTGATGTGAGTGACTATGTTTTAGCTCCTCCTCTTCACAATGCTACCTCCAATTTGGAATGAAGTCTTCTATTGCAACTAGAAAACCCTTCAATGATATGTCTCAAGTCCAATGCAAGTATTGCAAAGGACTTGGGCATATAAATTACAACTTGCCTATTAAACTCAAGAAGAAGGTTCCTTCACATGGTTTTAGAGCAGCACATGCTTTTGCAACTCCTTGATGTACTCTTTCAACTCAGACCTCCACATCTGTCACATGTCTTACTATATAAGATGTCTAGGAAATGATCAAACAAGTTATCTATGGTGTAACTCACTGATTTGTTGCGGCTTCTACCCTATCTCATGCTTCAGGTAACCAAACACATATTTTTCTATTTGGTATATTGATTCTGGTGTATCAAATCATATGGCATTTATTCAACGTCTCTTATATTCTCCTATTTCTGTTAACAATCATTCTCCCATTTGCACTGCTAATAACTCTATGATGTCGGTAAGTCATGGTGGTACTGTTAAAACCTTTAATTTCTTGTTTCAATGTAAACTTGGTTCCCACTCTTTCCATGAATTTGATTTCTGCTGCTCAGTTAGATGAACAAGGTTATACATCTTGTTTTCCTCATCTGGTTGTATTGTGCCGGATCACTTAAAGGAGAAGCAAGTTGGAACAAGCCATAAATGTGGTCATTTATTTGTCTTGGAATACCTACATATTCCTTGCTAACCTGGTGCTTCACATTTTGTTGATGCTTCCTCAACTGATCGTCCTACATCGGTTTTCTGTCTTTGGCATAGCATGTTAGGACATATTTCTTTTTGTCGTTTCAAGTTTTTTATATTTTTGGAAAATTAGGGTTAGTACATATTGATAGTTTTCATAATTGTGGTATTTGTAAATTGACAAAACATATTGCACTGCCTTTCTCTGCTAGAGACTCTTACCACCTCAACCTTTGAACTTATACATTTTGATGTGTGGGGCGCTGCCCGTATTCCTTCAATGGGTGCTGTTCGCTACTATATGTGTTTTATTGACGATTTTTCTCTATATATTTAGATTTATTTGTTACACAATAGATTTGATTTGTGTCAAGCTTATTGTGAGTTTTCCATTATGGTTAAAACTCAGTATTTCAAAAATATTAAAATATTTCATTGACTTTGGTGGGGAATATTACTCTAAATCATTTAAAAGTCTTTTGACGTCTCATGGAACCATTGCGTAGTTATTTTTCCATGAGATACCAAATTATAGAAATTATAAGAACCCTTCTTCTCTCCTCCTTTGTTCCAAAAGTATTTTGGGGAGAGGTTGTTCATATCTCTACATATATCATCAATATGATTCCTTTTTTTATTGTATGGGGTATATCTCTTTATGAGCATTGTACTCTTCTCCTCCTAACTATTATTATTTTGCGTCTTCGTTTTAACGTGTTTTGTTCTTCTTCCACAAGTTAAACAAAATAAGTTTGTCCATTTTTTTAGGTTATGATTTTCAGCAAAAAGATTTTCAATGTTATGATCCTCTTTCATGAAAGCTTCGTATCTGTCGTCATGTAGCCTTTTGGGAACACCTTCCACTTTATTATCTTCTTAAGTTTCGTCCTACAATCCTTTCATCAACTAATTCAATTCAATTCTTTGATATATTTTATGAACATTTAGAGACTATTGAAAGTCCAAACACTGGATCACTTGTTTCCCTTCTAGACACTCAAAAAATTTAATCTATTGTTTCAATACCAACAGTGGCTGGTCCTGAATATGTCTCTCCTGAAAGTGATCCCACTCGTCAACATAAGCGACGTTACCCTAAGCGCTCACATTTTGCAACCAAATATCTTCAAGATTTCCATTGTTTCTTATCATTAGTTCTTGCATTTCATGAGCTTCAATCTTATCGTGGTGCTTTTTCGGATCCAAAATGGAAGCAAGTTACGGAAGATGAGTACATAAAACTAATACTTGAGATCTTGTTGATCTTCCTCCTGGCAAATATGTAATTGTATGCAGATGGGTCTATAAAGTTAAAATCTGCCCTGATGGATTCGTTGATCGATATAAATCTCACTTAGTGGCAAAAATATTTACTCAAGAATATGGGATTCACTATAAAGAAACATTTACACCTATAACTCGTAGGACCTCAGTTCAGAACTTAATTGTTGTTGCTTCTATTCGTGGTTGGTCCATGTATCACGTGGATGTTAAAAGTGCCTTCCTCCATGAAGATTTGCATGAAAAAGTCTATATGAAGCATCCTCCTGGAATACCTCATCAGTCTCATCAAGTATACGGGTTTTGACGAGCCCTTTATAGACTCAAACAAGCACCTCGCGCTTGATTTGAGAGATTCACTTATGTTATTATCCATCGTAGTTTTGTTCAAAGCTACCATGATTCAGCCATGGTTGTTGACGCCCATCTAAGGGCGTTGTTCTATTCTTATTATATTTTGATGATATGATTATCACATGCAACATCTTGATAGCATTTGTGACAAACTTAATCTCAGTAATAGTTTTGAAATGAATGATCTTCGTTAGCTCCATTATTTTTGGGAATAGAGGTGGACTCTTCCCCACGTGGCTATGTTTTATCTCAGGTCCAGTATGTATTTCAAATTTTCTATAAGGGAGGATTAACTAACACTAAAACTATGGCCCACTAATGGTGAACTTGTATCTGATCTTACGCAGTATTGGCAATTGGTTGACAATCTTAACTATTTAACAGTTACTCGGCTTGATATTAATCATGATGTTCACATAGTTAGTCAGTTAATACCTGCACCCCATTCTGCTCATTATGTTGTAGTACTTCATATCTTGCAGTATCTTTGTGACACTTTATTTCAAGGTCTTCTTTTTAATCTACTTGTTTGGAATTGCATGTTTATTCAGATGCTGATTGAGAGTGTGAGGTTATAGATTGTTGTTCCAGGAGTGGGTTTCTTATTTTTCTTAGCAATTCACTTATATCTTGGTAAAGTTAGAAGCTGGATGTTGTTGCTCATTCAAGTGCCGAAGTTGAATATCGTGCACTTGTTCATGCTACATACGACTTAATCTTGTGGCCAATCCAAGTCATTATTATATTGCTCTTGTAGGTCATTATTATATTTGCTCTTCTGTATCATTCCTGCTTGATGGCGTATATAAACTAGCTATCTCCTCATTCATCTTATGTTTGGCAATTTTTTTTACCTCTGTTAGCATTAAGAATTGTCGCCATCTATTTTTTTACATTACTAGGGACACTAGTGCATGCAGAAACATCTCCCTTAACCTCTGCCATGTGTTGCTTGAACCTATGTACCCCACTACTTATCACTCTTTGACAGTAATTACAAATAATTTTGTCTTTTTTGTTGGGATCAAGTTTGACCCCATATTGCCATGCAGGGTCTTCTACAGATCTTGACATGATTTAACTGTTTTAAGATGTAAAAAGCTAAAAATTAACCTGACAGTTCAACAAG
>NW_006498404.1:256158-280447 GCF_000471905.2 Amborella trichopoda
CAAAAATCCACGTTTAAGTGAATAAATTACATCCAATTGAGTACATTTTCTGATAAACAATAATATAATGAATCAAAACCCTAAATTTTGAACACATTATCATCAATAAATCAAATCAAATCGATTAAATTGAGCAAAAAAAAAAAATGCAATTCTTTTCTTCACAGACATCAGTCGTTGAATCTAAAAAATGACGCTCAAATTGAATAAATCAGATCAAATTGAATACATCTAATTATAAACAACACTATAACAATTAAAAACGCTAGAAATCTAACATATTATTTGTAATATATCATGAGCAAAAAATCGAAAGGCGGAAAAAAAAAAAAAAAAAAAAAAACAAGCAGAAATGTTTCATCTAAAAATTCATGTTGTAATTGACCAAATTACATAAATTGAATATGTTAAATCATAATAGACACAATAAAGATTTAAAACCCTACAAATTGAACTCATTATCTTCAAAATATGTAGTGAAATTAATCATATGGCGGAAAAAAAAAAAACCCAAACTTCTTACCTGGTTTTGTGAACCCGAACCTTCCATCTCCAAATAACTATGTTTTTCTCAACGATTATCACAAATTCGTAACAGAAGGTTTTGATGAATAACTTTACGATCAAAATGCCTACAAATTTTGACAGATTCATACCCTATTTGGCTTGAAACACAAGGAAAGGCGGAAACCCTAAAAATGTAACTTTCGTGATCCAAAAACACAAAATTTCTCAACCATTTAATCCGTAAAAAAGCTGTTTAAAGCCTGCATATTAGATCACATGCCAAAAAAAATAAGAAAAATGATAAAAAAAATAACAAATTTTGAAGAATCCCATGAAGAACACTGTGCAGCCCGTGTTCTTCACGGGACTCGCCGATTACGTACAATGAATCGGCGACTCACTGTACAGACTCGCCCGGTTCTCTCTAGAACCGGGCGATTCTCGGTTTTTTGAACGATTCGAGATGCTACTGTCGATTCTCGAGTCAAACCGGACGAGTCTGGTTCGACTCGACGGTTTTTTAAACACTGTAACAAACAATAGGACTTAAGAATCGGGCTTAGGCTTGACTAGTTAGCAAATTTCATGTTCACAAAATAAATAATACGACTCCTCACCATAATGTAACCCGCAATAAAAAAATCATTGGAATCTAAACCACAATCAGATAGCTCACTATAAATCTCTTTAGTCACAAACCTAGACCACTCACTCTAGAGAGAGTTTTTTTTATTTTGCATTGTGGACTTCATAAGAGGCAAGATAAAACACATTTTTGTTGATTCTGTTTTTGCGTGTTAAGTACATGACGAAATCTTCTGATCCAGCAAGATACAAAACCCCTAACCTATAACTTCTGTTGTACAAATTTAAAGAGTAGTGTAGGGTCCTCTAGAATTCCTCGCTTGTAGAACTGGGAACCCCTACCCCTATTATTGGGATCTCGCCCAAGATTGTATACATGGATAAATGCAAAATAGGTAGATACAATAATAAATTGAGTGCGGAAAATAAAACAAAACAAAAAATACATGATAAAGATACACAATTTATATGGTTCACCTCAAAAGACTCATCTACGGCCTCGATAAGTAGAAATTCACTATTTCAATAAAGATTATAATTTTAGATTACAAGAGATATACCTATCTAGATATAAAAACCTCATTGATCTTACCTTTTCAATCCATTTCCCGACCTAACAATGCCATCGTTCAACCTCATCTTCCCACTGCTATATTGCTATTGGAAAAAGTACCTTGTGAGCTATCGAGATATTTTCTCTCTCTAGAAGTGGAAACTAAACCAACCAAAAACCCTATAGGAACACTGCATTTCTCTAAGAGGTTATATGTCCCTCTCTCTCTTAAGGACCCATCTCTTTCTTGGATATTCCTTTTCATGAATCTCAAAAGAGTGACAATTAAATGAATAAGCATCGTGTTTTCTTTGATCCTCTTTTATATTGATCACTATTGTTTCTTTCTTGGTTCTCAAAAAAGCTCCTTTTTCTTTTTACAATAATATTTTTAATTTTTACAATTATGTTCTTAATTTTTTGGAGGAAATATAAGGTATGGTGATTTTTACTATCACCAAACTTAACAACCTCTACCTTGAAAGTAAAATCACCAAAATTGCCTTGCTGACCTTAATTGAATATATTTTTTGATTTCTTCTTTCTAACCTTTATTATAGAATTCTTACAAACATGTTGCCTATATATTTCTACACCCAAAACCATGTGTCTATCTAACTTTTCTATTCATCTTTTCTTCACCAAAAAAATTAAATCTTAGCATTGTATGCACCTTATACTCTAATACCAATTGTAGGGTCCTCGACAGCTTCTCACTTACAGAACTAGGAATACCAAAATTAGGATCCTACCCAAGATCGTATACATAATTGACAAGATGCGAAATAAATGAATACAACTATAAATCGAGTGCAATAAATAAGGCAAAACCAAAATCACACTACAAAAACAAACAATTTATGCAGTTCACCCTGTAGGGTTACGTTCACGACCTCAACAAGTGGAAATCCACTATCTCAATGAAAATTACAGTTTTCGGTTCTAAGAGATATACATTTCTCTCATCAATAAGAAACTTCATCAATCTTACCTTCTAAACCTGTTCTCTCGAGCGGACAAACCCATAGATCAACATCTTATTTCCTACAACAACATTGCTACCGGAAAGTTAACTTTGAGAGCAACTAAAAGATTTTTTCTCTATAAAAATGAAAGTTTAATAAACCCAAATTCCTGTGGCAATACTGACTCTCTCTAAGAGGCCATGCCTCTCTATTTAAGAGGCCCATCTCCTTCTTGGAGATCTCTTCCCATGACTTCCAAAAACGATGAGCATTATATTTTTATTAATTATCTTTTACTGAGATCACTTAGGCTTCTTTTTTGCTTCCCAATAGACCATTTTTGTTTCCACAATAATACCTTTAATCTTTTAAAGAAAATATTGGTTTCATGATTTTGATTATCACAAAAACTGGGAAGGAGGCTTGAAAGCCTACTTTCTCTAAGACCCAAACCACTTTGCTTACAATGATTTCTCAAGCACCTTTTTTATATCTCGGCACGGTTTTTTTTCTTTCGTGGAATTTTATTAATTGATATAATTGTGTTTTCTATGCTAGACGTTACATAATTCTGGCCTAGGTGAAGGTTTTGTTTCAGCCATTGTTGCTTTAGGCCTTTGTAGGAAGGTTGGTGTGGGGTTCGTTAGGAATAGTCATTGAAGAAGGAAGATATGAATTAGGATCCATTGACGTGTACACGAGATACACATGTTATATGCTTGTTTTGTATGCCACGTAAGTGGTTGTCCTAATGGAACCAAACTATACCGTGGTCCGAAGGACAAATACAAATTTAGGGATCTATAACTTAAAAATTTGTAAAGGGGATTGTATATTATGAGATATTTATATTTATTACAAGGAGGTTACAATTACTTATAGCCATTAGATGTTAAATTAGATGGTTTAAGATGTGTAATGAAGTTCAATATTTTTTTTGAATTTTGAATTTAGAATTTAATTGTACCCTTACAACCACCATATTAAAAAATCTGCGTGACAAGAGTAATTGTCATCTCTTTGTACCAAAATAAATGATCTCTTGGTATACTTTTCCATTTCTAAAATAAGTTTCAAACAACATAAAATTATTTAGTAGGTGACACCAAATCAACCCTAATGGATTTCTCTTTTTGTGAAAGGATTCCTTGTCATTATAAAAAAGGGAACTACAGATACCCTCAATTTTAATATTCTACACGTCCTACCCCAAGTACTTTTTTTATATACGTTAAACCCCAAGACTCCTTTTTTGTTATATTTATACCCTGTTCAAATTGTAAAAAACACATTTTGAGACCAAAAAGCTATTTTTCCTTCTCTCTTAACCTTTTCAAACATACTTTTTTATATTTCTCTCTCAAACTCTCTCTCTACTTAGCAAAAAAAAAAAAGAAAAAACTCTCACCCATCCTCCGTCTTTCTCTCTCACCCGTTTCCCCCTCTCTCTTTTTCCCTCTTTACCCTCCCTCATTCTCTCTCTACCCACCTTCATTCTTTCTCTCTACCCTTCCTCAATAAGATCCGTAATGTCGAACCCTGGGACTTGTATAGCTGAGAGAGAGAGAACTCATTAGGATCATTCAAAATTTTGCTTTAAGAAGCTCTTTGGCCTATCTTTCAAAGACTTCCCCTTGAGATCCATCTCTCTAATGCTCTCCTTTGATGAGAGAGACTTTGGAATTGCTTGTGCCATTGAAACATAGCAGCATTGAAAGTGACTTCCCCTTGAGATCCATCTCTCTAATGCTCTCCTTTGATGAGAGAGACTTTGGAATTGCTTGTGCCATTGAAACATAGCAGCATTGAAAGTGGCCATTCTTATGGTTTTTGAATTTTCAGTAGTTCGTAGCTGATCATGGGTTCTCATACCCTGGAACTCACAGGAGAATTTTTCTGCTGAGTTTTTGGCCTATTGCGTCTGACCACTATATTGGGTTTGGGTTTTTTTAGTGAGGTGGAATTCATGTTTTTGATTTGGGTTTGGGATTTTTAGAGAGAGAGTATTGAAAAGGGAGAGATGGAATTATGATTTTGATATAGGTTGTATTTAGAGAGAGTATTGGAAGTATGGGTTTTGTTTAGAGAGATAAAGCGGTGGAATTTTCATTTTTGATATGGGTTTTATTTAGTGAAAATTTCGTAAAGAATCTTACTTGGTCATATTATTTCATAGTAGATCTTCTTTCTTTTTTTCTTTTAAGCAGAACAAGAAAACCCTAAAGATTTCATTATCTCAAAAACATTTTTAACCATCGTTTTTCCCTTTCCATCCATTAAAAAGGTGTTTGAATTGAAATGGTATAAAAAAATTTATTGTGGTTAATTTTTATAATAAAAAATCAACAAAAGAAAAAGATAAAAGTTGGAGAGTCGCCCATAAAATGATACAAAAAATTAAGTTTCTATACAAAAGTTTTCCTTTTTTTTATAGTGGAGGGGGAGAGACGTAAATCTCGTTTAGGATTTAGAGAGAGATAGGGGAGATGGAATTCTAGTTTATGATGATATGGATTTTGTTAGAGAAAGAGATAGAAGTGAAATTCATTATTTTGGTTTTTGTTATGGCTTTATTCATGTACGGGGCACACTCGGCTCTTTGTAGGTTGGTGCATCTCTTGAGGTGGTGGCTCAGCTGGAAGAGGTCTGCATAGCCCCTGTAGCCACTTGCAAATAGAGGGGTAGAGAGAGAGAGTGTAGAGAGAGATAGAGAGATAGGAGTGAGTGGAGAGAGAAATATAAGGGAGGGTCGAAAGAGAAGGAGAGATAAAGAGAGAAAGTGAAGGAGGGTAGAGAGAGAAAGAGTAATGGGTAGAGATAGAAAGAGAGAGGATGGGTGGAAAGACATAGGGTCACATGTCTAAAAGGACAAAGACAAACAAAATGGAAGTGGGAAGAAAGAGGTAAAGGGCATTTTGATCTTAAAATGGTTTGAGGATTTTACTGAGAGATAAATACAACAAAAAATAATGTTGGAGTTTACAATATAATACAAAAAGTATCGAGATAAATAATGCAGAAAGTTGAAATTGGGGGTACCTATAATTTTCCTTTATAAAAACCACTTGTGATGGGCTTGATAATTCATTTTGTAGATAGAAAAACATGTGCCTCCGAGGGAAAGTAGCTGTTGGGGTTGTGATTGGGGTTAAAGCAAAATCCTAGCTACCATTGTACCTTATTTTGGAAGGTTTTATAGGTGATTTCATTATAGATAGCGCCATGGTAAAGGTGTAGACAATTAAGGTTTGTTTAGTGGTTGTTTTATGGTAGTAGAAAGGAGAATCAGTTGTGCTTTGTCGCTTGTAAGATAATCCTTGTATTCATCAGTGTTTTTACTTTTTCGCTTGTGAGATCATCCTTGTAATCATAAGTGTTTAAAATATCGGCCGATTTTTTTAAAATCGGCCAATTAATTTAGAATTGGTTACTGGTCGATTCTTATTTGGCTCGATTCTAATGGTCATATATGCATGAATTTTTTGCAATGCACTAATCGGCCGACTAATTGGCACTAATCAACGATTTGTTCCACAAATCGGCCAATAAGTGCATTGTCACAGTGTAAAATTTGCAAAGCTGTCATTACAACATTTTTTTTTATATATTTCTCCTTTTTTTTTTTTCTTTTGCCTATTTTTCTATGGACACGGTTTCTATGCGGCCAGCCTGCATATTGTAGAAATGCGCGCTTGGCAATAAATATATTTTTTAAATATAATTTCATTCTAATTTTCTATGGACACAGTTTCTATGCGGCCAGCCCGCATATTGTAAAAATGCAGGCTTGGAAATAAATATATTTTTTAAATATAATTTCATCCTAATTTTTAGAGAATATATAATCTTTAACATAGAGATCGTGAATATGAAAAAACTAAAAATAATTTGAAACTAAAAATAATAATTATATTAAAAAAATTTAGATGTTAGTTAAACTTATTTTTAATGGACTACCTATTTGCATCCATCTTTAAGATAAATGCCTTATATCTCTGGCCCGCATGAAACAATTTTCTTTCTTTTATTTTTCTACTTAAAACTTTATATATTATTGCAAACTTTTTATTCCCTAACTGCAAGGTTTGTCGCTTTGGTTAGTAGACTCAAACACACCATAGTTGGTCAGGCCCGACAGGGTGCCAAGCCCGTAGGTCCCTTAACTCGGGGGATATAAAATTTATTCGTTGTTCATCTGATTGGATCTTTAATTTAATAACTATAGCAACAACCTCTTGAGGGGCACATAGGCATACACATAGATACAAATATGAGATAGAGATGGAAATTTATCAAAATTGTCACTAAGAGACGAATTTTATATTGTACCCTACATTTTTAATCAAATTCCAAAATATCCAAAAAAAACAAACATGGTCTTGAGTTGAAATATTATAATATTATATTATATATTTATATTTATTTTATTAGTATTTTATATTGTATAGTATATATAGATTACATATTATATATAGTATATAATATTAATATATATTGATTACTAAAAAACTATCGCTTTAGGTACCTAATCATTTTCTCTGAAACCCAATTATGCTTATAATATTTATTTTTTAAACTTTTTTATGTGACAATATAAAAAAACAATACATGTAAATTTTAACAATTTTTTTAAAATTTTTTATAAAATTTTGGGATTTGTTTGAGTCTTAAGGATTTTTTTACCAAAATTGCATTTTTCAAAAAAATTCGGGGCACTAATCGGCCGATTTTGTCGGAATTGGTCGGACTAATCGGATTGGGCCAGGACCAACTAGCTGGCTTGTTCCGTTGTTTTGAACACATGTATTTATCGAATCTTATAATTCTTCTATGATAATAAAATATATTTCTTACCAATTGCCCATTTACATTATATTAGCCTAATTAGGGTTATGTTGATGGTGCTTGGATTGGGATTTTGAGTTTTTCTTTTCTCTTGGTTTTATAAAATATCTCCTGAATTAATTGCACTATGCTCTGTTCTTTGCTATTTTGGTTTCTTGAAATTAATCCAGTAATAGACGAGTTGGTTTTAAGGTGTTGAATTTGTTGTAACAAGGAGTTCACTACAACAAGGGACCATCAAGTTCCTAATAATGATAAATTAGAAAAAGTAATAGTAATGACTTGGCTAGAATAGATTTTGACCTGTTTTGAGCTCTAAATCAATTTTGAGTCAAATAACTTGAACTTGTGGGAAAGTGAAAAAGATTATATAGTTTAGCCTGACCATCTGATTTTGATCTTAATTGGTAATTTTGATCTAAACTTTTTCATAGAATTGCACAAAACTACCTCAACACCAACCTCCTCCTCCTCCTCCTCCAAATCCACCTTAGAAATAATAACCATAAAGAGCTCAAAATCTTTTTTTTTTTTTTGAAATAATCATGAGATGAGTTTTAAATAGATCTTAAATTCTCGAGGGCAAGCTTTCTATGCTTCCCCTACAACATATAAGTTTTATCATCCCCCTTATCCAACCGTCCATTCTAAATGGAAGGCAAAGATTGCCTCAATCACAATGTCACGTTTCTACACTAATTAATTTTTAATTTTTTCTATAAACTATTTTGCCACCAAATTTTGAACGTTCATTCCTCTATTAAACTTGCACTAGAGAAAAATATAAAAAAAAACATTTTCAATAAAATAAAATGACAAAATACCCTTGAAAGTTTCAAGGGGTTTTGATTATTATATTTTATCGAAAAATTATTTTTAATATTTTTTATAGCTGCGCCCCAATGAGAAGATGACACCTACCAAATTTTATATTCATACAATTTGCATAAGGAAATTAAAAATAAAATACTTTGAGACATCGGATCTAAGATCAAACAGTGAGTGGCTCTCTTGATCAAAATTGGACGGCTGGATGATAGGGGGAGGATAGAACTTCTATGCGGCAAGGGAAACATGAAAGCCTTTCCCAATTCTCAGATCCGAAAATCTTTTGAGATATACCCCATTGAGTAATGGACAATTTGTTCCTACTAAAGGTGGCAATGGGCCGGGCCGTGCAACTAACCTTGTTAGGGCTGAGCAGGGCCCAAAACAAATGAAGAGAAACCAAAGGAACACCTAGAAGAAAAAAGGGCCGGGCCAGGCTTAAACGGGCACGCAGTGCCCTAGCCTGGCACTTGGACCGCAGCTTGTGGCCCACTCCCATTGCGAGCCCTAATTCCTGCAGGAGTGTCGTTGCCTCAATGAGGCATATCTGCCACCTCCCTCCAAATATTACCCCAAAAAAGATTAAAATTTGGGCAGAAAATGTCATAATTTTTGGGTGCCCAACCAAATTCTCAATCCATGCTCCATGTCCAGACTTTCCGTTCAGGAGTTGTAGCCTCCGATTTTAATAAAGGGACGCGGTTAAATGTGGGCCCCTTAATAAAATATCTAACATAGCCATCATGAATATGAATAAATAAATAAATTTTAAAAATTAAAAATAATAATTTTATTGAAAAGTATTTGGATTGGTAGTTTCAGGACTACTTATTATTGGCATCCATGATGGATGCTTTATACCTTCGGACCGCATATTTGTACAAATGCGGTCCAGCCCCACATGAAACAATTGTTTTTTTTTTTTTATACAGGGATGTCACAATTATTTCCGTTCATTAGACGTCAATTTAAATGGCTTGAAACTTAAGAGACAATAATGATTGTGACCTCCTTATGTAAAAGGTAAACGACACTGTTTCTATATGACGAGCCCGTACATTGTAGAAATATGGGCTTGGTAATAAATATATTTTTTAAATATAATTTGATCCTAATTTTTAGAGACTATATAATCTTTAACATGGAAATCATGGACATTGAAAAAATAATAATTTGAAAACTAGAAATAATAATTATATTAAGAAATCATTTGGACCACCAGTTACAAATGTTTGTAGAAATGCAGTCCAGCTCGTATGAAACAATTTTCCAAAGATAAATGGTCTCTTTGTAGACAATCCCTTATAAAATATTGAACTTTAAATATGATTCAAATCAAATAGATCTATAAATATTTGAAAATCTTGAAAATGTATGTCTAGATAATATGTTGCGAGATGCAATATTTTGAAGACTCAAAATCTTTTTATCTCTTCATACTTATATATCAGGATGTTGAGATAATCAATTAGAAGGTTTTCCATTATCCAAACAACCTTTGATGGATTTTTAAGGTGTACTTTAATTCTACATTTTAAGTTGCAACCGTACATAAAAAAAGGTGTGGTTTTAGGTTGCAACTTTAAACAATCCAATTAAGGCGCACTCCAAAGTTTATCACAACATGTAATTTTGGTATAAAAAATTCTTAGGATTATCCCAAAATATATTTTCATATTTAATTATAAAATTTTAAACTCTTAAAATCAAGCAGATTTATAAACATATGAAAATATTGAAAATTAACTGTCTAGATAATGTGTTGCAAGATGCACTATTTCTGAGAATTAAAATCTTTTTTATTTTTATATCCATACATCTTGTTATCCAGAGAGGGTTTTTCAACATTAAATGAACTTTTTCCAATGGATTTTTGAGGTGCATTTGTAATTCTACATTTTAGGGTTGCAACCTTATACAAACGCTTTACTATAGGCGTTAGAAAAAAGATAGAGAATATTACAAGACCCCCCTAAGTATACTATCTATGCAACTTACTCCCAGCTAGCTTTTCCTCTCACTTTTTTCCCCACAACTATCTTTCTTCTCAAAAACCCCAATCCAAAACAAAATAAAAAAAAAAAGATAAAACTACCCCCCTCTCTCTCCTCGTGGCCTTTACCCATGACTATCTCTCCATGTGCCCCTGCAGGCCATTTAAACGTTCCAGCAATGAAGACAGGTGCTCTGGCATTGCAAAGACTCACTCCGGCAGTACACCTTCTGGAGCTATAGTACTTCGGCCGTTGAATGGGTCATTACGACAGTACAAAGACGCTCTCCGACAGTACACTTTCTGATGCCACAACTCTCCGATGGTTGAATAGGTCGCTCTGACAATAAAGACAAGCGCTCCGGCAGTACACCTACTAGAGCTATATCGTTCCGACGGTCGAATTGGTCACTCCGGCAATACGCTACATGGGACCGTCAATTAACTTTTTTTTCTTTTTTAGGGAAGGGCATTTCTTTCTAAAAAATAACTTTTTACCTTTGGGGGGTTTTGCGAGGAAATGTGATTGTAGGGAAAAAAGTGAGAAGAAATGTTAGCTAAGGGTAAACTCCATAAATAGTATACTTCGGGGGTTTTTTTGTAATTCTTTCCAAAAATATATAAGCTTCTTCTTTTATTTTTCAAGCTTTGGTTTTAAAATTCGAAATTTAAAGCCTAGATAATACCGAAAATAAATGGCACTTAAGAGACTGGTATCCGCGCCACATGTATATCATATGCCCATGTACTATACCTCTTTCTGCCTCTCTTTCTAAATAATTAAGAGCCTATGATCGGTCGCCAAGTGGCAATCAGCATTAGTGGAGATCGCGTGATTCAGTAACGGAAATGGGAGATCGCAGTTATAAGGACGGGGAATAAAGGTTGGTCGTAAGTTACGTCTCCATAGATAGAGAGAGAGAGAGTGAGAAAAATGTAGAGAGAGAAAATCATTGACAGGGGCAAATGGCATTAGGAAAGAAAAATCACAAAATTTGCAATGGGGAGATAAATGAAAGGAAAATGGACATTTAGAGAGAGAGAGAGAGAGAAACGACGAGATAGAGAGAGTGACATGGAAGTAAGAAAGGAATTAGAGTAGGGTTGCTGGGTCTCACCCCGATAAAATTAGGGTTTGAGCTACAAAATGTGGCTCGAAAGCCATGGCAAAACGAGTACAGGCCCGATTTGGCCCGGCTGAATTATTTATTTAATTTTTTTAAAAAAATTGCCTAGCCCGACCCAGCTTGGTTGTAATAAGTGGGCCTGGGCCTTGGGCGATCAGAGTGAGTAGATGTGAAGAGAGAGAAGTAGATATGAAGGAAACAAGGGAGGCGTAAGAGAGAAGAGAGAGAGAGAGAAATAAATAAGGGGGAATGAAGAATGTATGGGCGGAGCGGGCGTGCATGCAGGAAAAGCACCTCCTATTCTTATGATCGGTTTCCTTCGGTTATGAGAAGAGAGAGAGGCGTGCGGGTTAATATTTGCTTATATATCGCTTAACCCGAGTTAGTCCGTCGTCCCATTCATCACTGACTGACTAGAGTTGTCCACCGCACTGCTATGGTTGGTGTTACTCAGGAGTGAGACACACTCCTCAGTCATGCGTCAAATCGCCCTGCAACACACTTTCTCTCTCTAACCCCAACTCTCACTTCTCACAGTCCAACCTACTTTCTCTCTCTAAGCGCAGGAAGAGAGATAAACTCTCCCTCCTCACACTCCAATGCACTCCTCCTCAAACTCTGAGACCAAAAACAACAGAGCGAAGAACAATCCACCCACATTCTTTCTCTCTCTAGACGAAGAAAAACAAACAGAAAACTGGAAGAAAGCCCAACAAAACAAGAGAATAAAAAGTACACTGCCACTATGAGAGAGATGTAGAGAGAGAAAGAGAGATGCAGAGAGAGAGAGAGAGTATGAAGACTGTCCAAACACGAGACTGGAGAACAGAGGGCCAAACCAAAGAGGAACTTTCTTAGAGAGAGAAAGAGTATTTTTTTAGAGAGAGAAAGAGTGTTGGAAAGAGATGCACGATAGATATGCTTAGGATTAAAGAAAGAAAATGAGCAAGAACAAGATAAACACGCAAATTCCGTATCCCGCAGGAAAAAGCTCGGCTCTGCTGTTACTTAGTTCTATCTGCTGCTGCCACTTAAAAAGAAAATCCTCTCTTTCTTTCTCTCTCTAAACTTTTCAGTTGTGACCCAAAATCATGACAGGGAACCACAGTATCAGTCCTCAGTCTTCACACTTCGACAATGAAAAGTATAATAAAAAGACCCACAAGAGAGAGAAAGAAACATGGAGAGAGAAAGCTGAAGATTAGTCACTGAGAATCAAGAGAGAGAAACTGGGTTCAAAGCTGATTGAGCAGTTGTAGAGAGAGAAAGACTTAGCTGAAGCAGTCTTGGAGGTCTTCAATCGGTGGTGGCTGATTGAGATCCAAAAAGAAGCCACTCCCTCTCTCTCTACCTTCCCCTTCCATCTCAAACTCCCCCACTCTCTCTCTACCTTCCCCTTCCATTTCAAACCCATCCTCTCTCTCTCTACCCTCACTTTCGAACCCTCCTTCCCTCTCTCGAACCCGATTCCGATCCCAATGGCACCTCTTGTGACCTCCCAAAGCCTGACCAGAAGCGAAAAGCTTAAAGCAAACAGAGCACCGATGCTTTTCCGAGTCCTTCTCTTGAGCATTTTGTACCGGACTTTCTCTCTCTTCTTCAGAAGCGAAGCACCCTTTGACTCGACGGTGACTCGCTCTATGACCACCCAAAGCTTGGTGTGAAGCGAAGCCCTTTCCACACTTTGTGCAAAGGTGTTGTAGCTTCATGGTCCCTGTCGACTCGTTGTCTTCTTTTATACATGATGACGCGGTTGTGTATGGCCGAGAGTGCGTGTGCGGTTCGCTGGTGGTGGTGGTGGTGGTGGTGGTGGAAGAGGTGGGGGATGGCCTGGTGGAGGAGTGAGAAGGGGAGGAGCATGAGAGCATGAAGAGGAGGTGGGCAGTTTCGTGGTCTTGAGGAGAGAGAGAATCGTGGTCCTGCTGCTCTTTCCTGCCTCTCTTTCCTGTGAGGGACCACGATGGGAGGAAGACCGGGCTCTTTCCCATGGAGAGAAAAGTTTTAGAGAGAGAAAGGTGGGAAGAGAGAGAGAGAGGAAGGGAGTGGGGCTTTGAGGGGTGGTGGTTCACAGGGGAGTGAGAGTGTGAGAGTTTATAGGAGAAAGCCCATAGAGAGAGAAAGAGTCATAAGGAGGAGAGAGGCTCATGAGAGAGAGAGAGAGAGAGGCTCATGTGAAATTGATGACGGGGAAGGTGAAAAAGCAGCAAAATCCGTTCCGTAACAGCCCATTGTTTTGTTTCTCAGAGGAAGACATCTTTTCAAGGCTCCTTTGCGCCTGGCTCCCCTTCACTTAGACCCTTAGACCTGCTTCTTAATGTTGACTTCACTCTCTCTCTCTCTACTTCCTCTGTTTTTCTCTCCGCCCTTTCTCTCTCTATACTTTCTTTTTTTTTGCGTTTTTCTCTCGCATGAACGCATTTTGTCCTAATAGTTATTAATTCATTCTAGAAAAAAATTATATAGAGCCGAAGCTCTAAACAATCAAATTAGAGCCCACCTCAAAATTTCACTAGAAAAAGTTGTTTTGATGTCCAAATATCTTCAAATTGATCATCTCGACATCAAGATATATAGACATGAGAAAATAAAATAGATTTCAAGTTTGATAGTGCATCTTGTAAAGCATTTTTAGACCGTAAATTTTCTATATTGTCGAGTTTTCATAGTTTTGTTGGATCTACATTATTTCTTAAGCTTTAAATTTTATAAATAAATATAAAAATATATTTTAAGGCTATTACAAAGATTTATAGTATTAAAACTATATTTCTCGATACTATTTGAAGGTGGGCTTTACTTTGATTGTTTAGAGCCTCGGCTCTATACAAACCTCACCATTTACTATTGATGGCCAAAAGGAGGGCATCTAAATTTTGGGGGTGGCAATTCGGGCCAGGTTGGGTCCAAGTCTAAGTTTTGGACTCGATGAGTTGGGTTTAGGTCCAAAGCCCTAGACCAGAGTTAGATCTGGGTCAGGTCAAAGTCCAAGTTGATCTGACCCAAAGCCAACTATACACATAGACATGAATATATATATCTATATCTATTAATTTGTTTTTATTAGGTTCTAGACCCAGATCCAAACCGAGTTGGGTTTGGGTTTAGGTTTTAGACCCGATAGGTTGGGTCCGAGTTCAAAACCTTAAACCCAAGTTGGTTCCAGGTCGACCTGGGTCCGTCTGGACCCTTTGCCACCCCTACATCTAATGGGCTTTCAATATAGTTTTCTAAACCATGTTAACACAATCCATCCATTTGATAAGTTCTACTGTAGAATTTTGTAATTTATTGAGCATGAATTGACCCAGAGATATACACATGAGGTCGTGCATGTCATTAAGAGAAATCATAACGGGGATAATAAAATTGGCAATGAATAGTAAAATAACTGAAATGAGTACATTATTTCCCAGTGGCTAGTTATCATGCAGCATCACACACATGTTTCATTAATGAAACCCATGCATCCAAGTTAGAGTATCTCTCCCTAGAAAGCGAGCATGGTTCAAAAAATTTGTATAACGGACTGGGCCGTGCTGTTCCATTTCTCTTTTATAACGTAACAGCTGTTATATAGGGGAAGTTGGCATTCTACAAAGATGAAAATATCGTAGTTAAAAAAAGGTAAAATTAAAAGGAAAATTATTTCATGCGGCGGGGACCGCATTTCTACATTTGCAGTTCCCAATGTTTAAAGCATCCATCTTAAAGATGGATACAAATAGGTGGAACATCTAAAAATAATTGAAATTAATGGTCAAAAATTTTTTTTTAACAAAAATATTAGTTTAATTTTCAAATTTTATTTATTTAGTCATATTCATCATCTACGTGTTAGATATTACATGTCCTAAAAATCAAGTCCAAAATCCTATCCCAAAATTTGTGAGACCGGCTTTTGTCTTCAAAATGTGATGGTCTGGCATAAAATGTGCCAAATCTGTTTCTGACAAAATGTGCCTATACGAAAAAAAAAAAAAAAAAAAAAGGTGCCAAACAAGCTTCTAATATTAAAATTTTGACGGTCCAGCACAAAATGTGTCGAGGTGCCTTTGGTTAAATAAAAATCAACTTTTTGGCTTGTGAGAGTGAGAAATGTAAGAATAAATAGTGTTGAGGTTCAAAATTTGACGGTTAGATGGGAGGAAAGCATATATCTTCTATGCAGCAGGGGAAGTATAGAAACGTTTCCTAATTATAGGGAAAGGTATTCATACTTCCCATATTGCATAGAAGATATATGCTTCCCTCCCCATCTAGCCGTTCAATTTGGATCAAGTGAGCTACTGATCGTTTGATCTTAGATCCAATGCCTCAGAGTTTTTTATTTTTAATTTTTTTCTACAAAATATATGAATATGAAATTTGGTACATGCCATCATCTCAATGGATTGCACCTCAAAAAAAGTTAAAAATAAATTTTCGATAAAATATAATTATCAAAATACCCTTTGAATCTTTCAGGGGTATTTTAGTTATTTAATTTTATTGAGAATATTTTTTATATTTTTTGCAGATGTGAATTTAATAAAGGAGTGGGTGCCTAAATTTTGGTATCAAAATAGTTTGTAAAACAATAAATAAAAATAAAATAGTGTAGGGGCATGATATTGTGATTGGGACCATGTCAGCCATCCACTTATAATGGATGGTTGGATAGGGGGAAGCATATTAAGTTTTATGCAGCAGGGGGAGCATAGAAAGCTTTCCTTAAATAGTATGGCCTCAAAATTGTTTTTTTGGTTGGGAAAAGAAGAAAAGAGGGTGGGAAGGAGGGGGGGGGGGATGGGGGGGCTGCGGGGATATGCGTAGAAAATACAATTTGGGGGTGATCATAATTTTCTCAAAAAAAAAGAAGAAGAGAAAAAGTAAAAATGAACATAGAGCAGACAAAAATAAAAATAACTTGTAAAGTGAATTGGGGGTATCCATAATTTTCTCAAAAAAAACAAAATTGAGAAAAAGTAAAAATGAACATATAGAGGACAAAAATAAAAATAACTTGTAAAGTGAAAATATTACTAAAACTATTTGAAGCTTGATTATTTAAAGAAGAAAATTTATATAATGCTACAACCTTAAAAATGTAAAAATTAAGGTCCATCTTAAAAATCTATCATAAATGGTAGTTTTGATGTTGGAAACCCCTCTAATTGATCATCACGACATTGAGATGGATGAATATGAAGAGGAAAATACATTTTGGGTCCCAAAATGGTTTATCATGCTCCGGATCATCCATTTTCAAGATTTTCATGTGTTTATAGATTTACTTGATTTGAACTGTTTATGGAGTTTATAATTTTATAATTATAGATGAAACTCGATTCTTGAACCATCCAAAGATTGTTTGGACACCAAAATTATATTGTTTAAAGTTGCAACCTTATGCAAACCACACTCTTATTTAAAGTAGGGAAATTTATTAGAAGTTACCTTTTTTTTAGGTAAGTCAGTGGGGGAGAACTAAAAATTACCTAAGATATGGACAATTTAAAATCTTACTCAATTCTTTTGATTTAACTCCAAAAACTCATGAAATGATAGATAATCATGAGTTAGAATTAGAAATAGGCCATATTCTCTCTGAAATGCATTATTCCCGTACTATAACATGTTTGTTTGATGATTTAAATCATAAAATGCATTATCGATGGGGAAGATGCTAGGGTGAGCTCATGGGCTCATGGAACAGTGTAAGCCCAATGGCCCAAATTGAATCTGGGCCGATTTGACGGTCATGACTGTATATTGATAATATAATTTTAATATTTTTTATATAAATCCAAATAGCATGAAATTTGGAACATATACTCTTCTCATCAATGCGCACTTAATAAAATATTAAAAATGACAATTTATATAAAATAAATTGACCAAAATACTCTCATAACATTTTAAGAGTATTTTGGTCAATTTAATTTATACGAATTATTTTTTTGATATTTTTATTAGATTCGAATGTTCTTGAAGAATATATGCTCCAAATTTCAAGTAATTTAGATTTGTAAAAAAAAAATTAAAATTCAATTACAAAATACAATTATGATCATTGGATCAGTCCAGATTCAATATGGATCGTTAGGCTTACACTGTTCCATGAGCCCATGAGCTGACAAGAGCTTTTTCCATCAATAGGAAGGTGCTCTATGTAAAAGTTATTTATTTATTTATTAATATTTGGCTAGATTGTCGATTCAGCCAATATGGATCCTCGACGTGGGCACTCTATATCGGTATGATGGAGGGCTGATCTACCTGGACTATAAGTCCTCTAAAACACTAGTTGGTATTATAGGTCTTAATCGGTAGATGAGTGGATTGCTTAATAGTCGATATTCCACGTAGTTTTGTTTTATAAGTTTCCTTTTAAATCAGTAAATAAAGGTTTTTATTTTTTTAAAGTGACCATTATTTATAGGATAAGGTTTTATGAGTCCCCACCTCATCTATTTAAATGAGTCCATTCTCAAAAATCTAATTTGGAGATAGATTTTGGATTTAAAATTTAAAAGTAGAAAATCTGAATCAAGATAAGCATGAACCTGAAAAGAAAAAAATAAAAATAAAAAAAATATATTTTTAATATAATTTTAACACCATTAGTTTTAAATATCGGTTGGGCCACCATTCTTTAAGATCCATCTAGATGGATGTTTATTGCCCTGAGAGAAAATCAAGGTCATTAATTTTTGTTAAGAAAATTGATTAGAATATGCCTAAATATCAACAGTTCAATATGTTACCTATTTATCAAAACACATTTAAAACATCAACTATTCATAGACATCATTACAGTGACTTCTTCATCATTCTATCTTTAGATGGGTATTTGAAACCCAAAAAAAAAAGTGCGAGGTATTAGTTTAGGGTGTGGTTTGTATTCAGCAGAGGCCCTAAATAATCAAAGCAAGGCGAACCTTCAAATGGTATCAAAAGATGTCGTTTCAACACCATTTTTTTTTTATGGCCTGAAAATTTACTTTCATATCTAATTATGAAATTTTAAGCTTAAAAAATAGACTAGATCAAGCAAATCTATTAACACTTAAATATCTTGAAAATTGACGGCATAGATAATGCATTACAAGATGCACTATTTTCAAAACATGGAGTCCACTTTTTTTTTTTTATGTCCATAATCTCAAGGTCAAGATGATTGGATTTGAGGGTTTTCCCGCATTGAAACAACTTCTTCTATTGGATTTTTGAAGTGCACCTTAATTTGATTGATTAGGGCCTAAACCTTATATAAACTTTGCCAATTAATTTATATACAAGGTGGTTTTGGATAATTTTCCTTTATGTTGTTTTCCCATACTAATGTCATGGTCTTGAGGTAGTTTTATATTGGCTATGTTAAACAAGAAAGCGGGTGTGTTTACTAGTAATTACTAATACTTACACACATCTATATATGTGTATGTGGTGATGGACCCGCTAGATATAACGATTGTAATGCTGTAACCTTACCCCTTGAATTCTTTCGAGAAAGGGAGATATGCATAAGATTACTAAAGACATGGCTATGAAACTGACTACCTTTTTTATCTAAGAAAATATTTGCAATAATTACAGTTTATGGAATTAAGCTAACGAGAGTCAATTTGTTTTGTTGATGGAAATGTTGTGCTCCTTTTACCTTGCCAAGGATGATGAATTCATTTGATAAATCAATGTACAATTTGATCTTGTCCGGACAGTTATTTCGCTTAAGAGCTGGTAATTTGAACTTATTGATGATAGTTTTTCAAAAATAGGGGAGAGAGAGAGGGTGAAAGAAGATTTAGAGAAAGAAATAGGCTATTAAGCATAAAACAACCAAAGCAAAAGGTCTTGTATATGGCAATGGGTTAGCTAGTCTAACCCATTGCAATACATGGCATGTTTTTACATCTAATACTTAATTTCTCCATAATTGGATCTATGCTTGGGCCTTTTGGTTTCCATAATTTTCTCTCTCCCTCTCTCTCTAAAAAATAACTGTTTGGGCTTATTATTGAGATGTAGGAAAAAGAGAAAAAAAAATCTCACATTCCACAAGAGATGGTCAAAGCAATTGCAGAAAAAAAAGGATTATCTAGATACCAAATAATAACATTAATTTATCAAGAAAGAAAAAAAAGTGAAGGACCATGATAGTAAATGGTAGTCATGAGGCCTTGATGGTCATACTCCAACACCTCCCACTTGTCCAAAAATGCTGAATGCATGAATGTTCTTTGGCCACAAAGTTTTGTTGATATAAAGTTGTTACTCATTGTGACATGACCTAGTATACGGTATGTCCATCCACATGACTTAGATCTTTTGTAGTTAAATTGTCTCTTGGGAGGAAATTTTATATTTTTGTAAATCCCAATAATTGTTACATGTTTAGGGTGCGTTTGTTTTTTTGAAAATATCTTCTGAAAAATTAAATATTTTTAGATCTCCTAAAATATTGAATGTTTTGTTCTAGAATGTTTAAATAAGTTATGGGTACTGTGTTTGGTAACACACACACATGTACACACACACACACATACACACACACACACATATATATATATACTATATTATATAAATTACATTAATAAAATAAATATATAATATACTATAATATTGCAACAATATAATATTATATGATATTATGTTGTAGCAATATTATATTATGTTAATAATACTAATATTAAGTATTTATATTATGCATAATGAATAGTGATCAACAAAAATATTCTGAAAGAGTAAGTTCTTCCCCCGCCCCTAGTAATTTAATCTTTCATGTTTTAACAAATGAATGAGAACTTTGTTGGAAAATTACTTTTTGAACTTTTAGATGAAACCGTGTGTCAAACGCACAATTTTTGAAAATTAGAAAGATTTCTTTTTGAAAGAAATTTTTCAGAAAAACAAACATGCCCTTAGAGAATATTTTAGTAGTCAAGTCCTTAGTTAAGGGGTCTACTATCATATCACTAGAAAGCAATTAACTTACTATAATCATTTTTTTTTTCTATTTTGTCTTGGATATGGTGATAATCAACTTCTATGTGTTTGCCATTGGAGCCGATTGCTCCACTTCTAATTAATGATATTGCAACAGGGTTCTCACAAAATATTTGAACATGTTAGTTACTCCTAGCTTTAAATAATTAATAAAACGGCTTATAGAGACGACGAAATTAGAGGCTATACTACAAGTGATGTATTGTGCTTTCATTGTGCAATGGGCAACACATCCATGTCTCTTACTATTCCTACAAAGAGAAAAATATGTCCAGAAGTGAATTTCCTATCATAAGGATCTCCCGCAAAGTCTTCATCAGAGATTCCTAAAATTTTCAGGTTATTAGCCTGATAACAAAATTTATACTGTTTGGTTCCTTGGATTGTTTATATGAAATATGTTCCATATTAGCCTTATACTCATTCATGCCCTTACAAATAGAAGCGTTCATTGGTTTCTAGTTTTCCATCTTAAATTCCTTAAGATTATTATCTAGATATTCTTTATGAGTTAAGTAGAGAAGCCTAAAATTCCTCTATAATCTTTATGTATAAAACATATGGCTCCTCCCCTATAAGCGAATATTTAGTCTTATCTATCATTTTTGTATCATTTTAAGCTACAAATATATCATCTACATATAGAGATAAAATCACAAATTTACGATCACTATTCTAGACATAAACGCAATGATCCAATCTATTAGCTACATAGCCAATTTGGGCAATGGTCTTATGAAAAGTTAAATATCACTTCCTAGATGATTATTTTAGACCATACAATGTTTTTTAATTTATATTTTTTTTCTTGACCTTTAACAATATATCCCTCTAGTTGTTTCTTATAAATATAGTTTTTTAATTATCCATTTAGGAAAATTGTCTTAACATCTATTTAAAATAATTCCAAGTCATAATATACTACTAATGCTCATATTATCCTTATAGATGTAAATTTTACTACAAAACAATATGTCTTCACATAATCCACTTCTTCTTTCTAAGTAAACTTGTTGGCTTCTAATCTAACTTTGTATTTGTCAATAGTTCAATTAGTTTTAAATGTCGTATTGAGGATCCATTTATATCCCATAGCCTTCCTATCTTCAGGTAGATCTATAAGTTCCTATACTTGGTTTATTTCAATAGAGTTAACTTCATCATTCGTTGCATTGATCCATTCAGATGATTTACATGAGGTGATTGCTTTAATAAATAGGTCATCTATCATGTCATCATTTAAGAATACATAACATACATCTAAATGGAAAGGAAAAGCTCTAGATATCTAAATTCTATTTAGATTGGGGGACTCAATGGCATCAAACTCACTAGTTGTTGGTATAAATTCCATGGGGTCGCATGGATCTTTATTGTGTTCTTCAAATAGGTCAACCTTTTTATTTATTTTTCTCTCACTAAATTATTCGAAAAATGGGCATCCCTACTCTCAAATAAGCTTTTGTTGTTATGATCACGAGACTTATATCGGTTAGAGTTATCGCAATGCCTAATAAATGAACATTTACTTATTTTACTATAGAATTTATAACTTTATTAATGTGGGATGAACATATCGCAGGTGATCATCGAATTTTAATATATTTAGGTCTAGTTTTCTTCCTATCCATAGTTAATAAGGATCAATTTTAGAGCCTTAGTTACTCTATTTGTTAAAATGTGAAAGGCTTATATTAATTATGGACAAAACGTCCCACTTATAGATGTACAAGATAGAATATAAATACAAATAGCTCTCAAACCCATGATTCAAAGGATAAGATAACAACAAATAGTTATAACAATAACAAGACCCCATTTTGAATGGGTCTTCTAATTTTGAATTTGATTTTCGAAATCGTCTCATTTTGAATCGGTCTTCTAACTTTGAATTTCGCGTGAAGACGCGTGAAACTGTGCAACTTGGACAACAACAAGTGAAATTGTGCACAGCAACAGCTTGGACAACAACAAGTGAAACTGTGCACATCTAAGGGGCTTAGTGAAGATATCTGCAAGTTGAAATCGTAATGGCACATAAGAAGTGGACATGAGGTCGGATTGTATATTTTCTCGGATAAGATGGCAGTCCAATTCTATGTGTTTGGTATGTTCATGGAAGACAAGATTGACCGCAATGTGGAGAGCAGCTTGGTTATCACAATAGAGATGCATAGGCCGAGAGTGAGAAACTCCAAGATCATGGACCGATACTCAGCCTCAACTGAAAAGCGTGCCACAATGTTTTGCTTCTTAGTGCACTAAGAGATTGCTTCTTAGTGCACTAGTAGAAAGACGAGTCATTGGACAACTTGCCCAATCTAAGTCAGAGTAGGCCGTGATCTTTAAGTCACTTGCAGATGGAAACAAAATGCCATGCCTTGGAGCGACCTTCAAATGCCCTAGAATTCGTTGAGCGACATCAAGATGGGGGCTTGCGAGGTGTCTGCATGAATTGGCTAAGCACATGCACTGAGTAAGTGATATCATGGCATGTAATCGTCAAATAAACGAGTCTTCCCACAATACGTCTAAAAGAACTAGGGTCATCTAAAACAACTCCATCATCCACCTTTAACCGAAGATTTTGCTCCATTGGGAATCAGACAGGTTTGGATCGAAGAAAACTAGTTTCTTTCAAAATTTCCAAGATATATTTTTGTTGGCTAAGGAAGATGCCCTTTGTTGGGCATCCTCGATACCAAGAAAATATTTGAGCCGCCCGAAATCCTTGATGTGAAATTTTGTATCCAGATAGGCTTTCAAATGATTAATTGAGTGGGTGTCATTTCCAGTAACAATGGCATCATCCACATAAATAAGTATTGCAGTAAAGTGGTGACCATTGGAGTGTGTAAATAAAGAATAATCTGTAATGGATTGCTTGAAACCGGCTGCCTTGAGAGCGGTGGAGAACTTGTCAAACCATTGACGAGATGCCTATTTGAGGTCATATAAAGATTTGTGAAGTCGACAAACAAGGTTCTTCCCCTTTCGAGTATAACCAGTAAAGGAGTCATGTAGACTTCCCCATGTAAGTCTCAATGTAGGAAAGCATTGTTGGCATCTAATTGGTGTAAGGGCCAATTCCTTGCAAGGCAATGGCAAGTAAACATCACACGATAACTAGCTTGACAACTGGTGCAAAAGTCTCATGATAATCAAGTCTTACGATTTAGGTATACCCTTTGGCAACCAAACATGCCTTGTATATTTCTATGGATCCATCAGCGTGAAACTTAATCTGTCACTCCCCAAGAATTTACAATATTGTTATTCCTGAGATGTGACAGTCCAAAACATATATACATCTCTTGATAGGACAAATTTACAGTGGCAAGGTCTTACAAAGTAAATAAAGAAAGCTAGCACAACAACAGTATCTTCCAAGGTTGATCTTGACTAGCACTCAAAATGAATCCGCAGTTATCCTGAAAAAATGTTTACCATAGTTTGATGAGTTTGGCTACTCAGTAAGTGATCATCATAATCCTAAAAATAATCATGGTTGAAAGATATCAATATTTTCAAAAAGAAGATCTATTAACAGAAATGCATTAACAATTTCACTTTAAAAAATGAATAATTAAGTATAATCCGAATAATTGAAATACATATCACATTTTAGCGTCAATGCATAATTAAAAAGATTTCACAAAATACCCTACTGGCGTCCCAAGTAGGTCACCTATATACCCCTTCAGCGTCCTGATAGGTCCACTTAATCCCTATCGGCGTCTCAGATAGGTCCACTTAATCCCTGCAGGTCCACTTATACCTCACTGACGTACCGAATGAGTCCACTTGCATACTTAAATTATTTCTAAATCTCTTTAAACATTCGAAAGCAGCAATTATCATGTACTCACATATCACTAAAATCATTAAGATGAATTTC
>NW_006498404.1:280687-295522 GCF_000471905.2 Amborella trichopoda
TCATATTTATTTCTAATAATTTTACAGCATTTAAAATTTCATGATAATAAGCAGAAATAATTATTTCATTTCATTTTTAAAAAGAACAGATTATTTTTCAAGATAATGAAATCACTTACACACAAAACTTATAAAATAAAGATCCTGGATAGAAATATCACTATTTATTAAAAACAAACTATTTTTCAGGAAGACGATGTCACTTACCTTAATTCTGAAATTGAGGGAGCATCCGTTTTGGATGTGGGCTTATCATATGTGTTATCGTAGTCTCGTGTGTATGGTTCATAGACCATGGTTAAAGAGAGAGGTTATAAATGGAGAAGGTCCAGTACAGTGAGTTGTGGTTGGGTAGAGGAGATAAGCGAAAGAATCTCCTTTCTTGTTGAAGCAGAGGATGCTTCTTGAGGGAGGGTCGAGGAGCTGTTAATGAGAGAAAAAAAAAGAAGCCCCTTGACCCAAAAACGCAGAGAGAGAGAAAGAGAGAGACAGGCTAATAAAAACGATACACCTCATATGCAAGGTGTACCTTAAAGAGGTGTTTTTATAAAACTTTAAGTGGTAGACCTAAGGTCCACCCAAGTATAATTGAACCCTCAAGTATATTAACAATAATATCATTTATTTATTGTTAATATATATTATTGTTAATATAAAAGCAACAATATCCTAACGGTATATTAGTATTATTATTATTATTATCATTACTAATATATACTTATTATTTTATTTATTTATTTATTTATTTTTATTTTTATTTTTGTATTTATTTCTGTTAACACCATTAATATTATTATTATTATATATGTATATATATATATATATTTAAAATTTAAGATTGTTACATAATCTTATAAACCTATTTGCAGCCGATGGGGTGCTTTTAGGTGGTAAGGGTTGTAGGGTCTAGGTGTTGTTTTCTTCAAGAGCCTGACGTTCTGCGACCATGACATCTCTCTAATGACGATGTTTGATGGTCAGTTTAAAACTAGAAGGTTCATTATGAGAAGATATAGTAGTAAAAAAAGTTTGATGGAGAGCATAATAAACATAATCAGAAAGGTAGGGGGCAATAGGATAGGGTTTAGCTGGGGCAACGAGCCTTGAAAAAGACTATTTGGATGCGTGAGATGAGAAAGTAGGCACACTGTCCCATGCTGAACTATAGATATAGTCATTAAGATATGGTGGTTTGTGAGATGTTCGTTGGGAGCATCGTATGGAAGGCGGCAAGTTATTGGGGGATGATGGTGAGGGGGTAGGCAAGGGAACACCATTATCAGTTGGTTGTTGGTCATCAAAGGGAGATGGATTAGAGTGTGTAGGGAGTGTGGTTTGTGTTGATGGAGATGGGTGGTGTTTAGGTAGAACAAGATCATCAATAATTTCATCATATTGGGTTTCAAGGATAAATGAGGGAGGGGTGGTGGTAGATGGTATAAGTGGTTGGAAAAGGGAAAGTATTTTCATAGAATATCATGTCCCTGCTAGTATAAATCTTCTTAGAACTAAGATCATATACCTGGTAGCCTCATTGTCAAAGTGGGTAAGCAACAAAAATGCAACGTTTTGCCCGACGGTCAAACTTGCATCTTTGAATGTCATTGTTATGGGCATAGCATAGACATCCAAAAACGCGAAGGTGGTCATATTTGGGTTTGCATGGAAGAAGCATTTAATGCAGAGCTTTTCCAAAAAGAACACGAGTAAGCATTTGGTTTATTAAGTATGCAGCCGTTAGAACACATTTTCCCCAAAAAGCAATTGGTAAATTAGCTTGGAAACGCAAGGCACGTGCTACCTCTAGATGGTGGCGGTGCTTGCATTCCATAACACCATTTTGTTGTGGGGTGTACACACAAGTTGTTGGTATAATATGCCTTGCTCATGAAAAAGAGTTTGCATGAATTAGATAAGAATTCAGTGCCATTTTCTATTCTAACTATTTTGACATGACAATGGAACTGAGCTCTTACCATGGCAAGAAAGTTTTTCATAAAATAATACGTTTCAGATTTGACTTTCATTAAGTATATCCAAGTACATCTAGAGAAGTCATCCACAATGCTAAAAAAATAATGAGCACCTGACTGAGAAGGGGTTGGATAACCTCTCCAAATGTCACAATGCATAAGTTCAAAAGGAGAAGAGCATTTATTCAAACTAGAAGTAAATGGGAAATGGGTATGTTTAGCCAAAATGCAAACATCACAAAGTGCAACAGAACATGAAAAAATATCTAAATGAGATGAAAGTAAACTAGCCAAACTATATCGGGATGGATGTTCGAGTCTTCGATGCCAAAGTTCAGAGTTTGAACCACGATGTGCAGGAAGAGCAACTTGTTTATTTCTTGGTGGTTGAACATAGTGATACAACCCATCTCTTATCTCCCCCAATCCAATCAGCTTCTTCGTTTTCAGGTCCTGAAAAGCACAAAATGTTAAAAAAAAAAATGACAACACAGTTCAATAAATCAGTTAACTTACTGATGAAAAGAAGGTTAAAATTGAAAGATGGTACACAGAACACCATCTAACGTAATAGTGGAAGAAATAATGGACTCTCCAGTATGAGTAACATACATGCTAGCACCATTTGGAAGACGTACAAGTTTAGCATGAAAAAGCAAGGATAAGTTGGGTGTAAAGTGGCTGGAATCACCTGAATCAATGACCCAAGAGGTAAGTGGAGAGTGGACTGAAGAGTTACAATGTTGTATATCTGCAAAGTTTGCTGCAGAGGGTTGTCCATCAGTGTTCAAGAGTGACAAAAGTTCCTGATATTGACTGGTGGTAAGTTGTGAAAGTGGAGTTACAGCCCCACTTGAAGAAGAAGCAGCAAAATTAGTAGAAGGTGTTGTAACAACAGTTGCTTTGGAGGCTCCAGCAGCACGTGAAGCAACGACCATACAAGATTTTGGATGCCATGATGGGTACCCATGCGATTCAAAACATTTATTGCGGTCATGGCCTATTCCATCACAGTGAGCACCAGTAGATTTTTGTTTTCTACGACCAGATATACATGGGTTTTGAGGTGGATGAGCACGCGAAGTTGCTAGAGCAGCAGCTTCTCCTGCAGAAGCATTAATAACTTGGAGATTTCTTTGCCTTTCTTCTTGTTGGACCAAAAAATAAACCTTATTGATGTTTAACATAAGTTCCATGGTCAGAATCTGGGCCTTTAGAGTTCTAAAAGTTTCATTTAGCCGTACAAGAAAGTGATATACATGTTCAGATTGTAGATGGGCCTGCACTTCTTTGTTTGCTCCACATGAACAAGATGACTTCTTTGTATAAGAAGTCAACTGATCCCACAACATCTTTAATGATGTATAGGGAGCACAGACTGGCAATTGTTCTTGCTAGATCTTTTCAATTCATAGATTCTCTGACCAATCCCTAGAGAGAACCTATTTTCAAGGTCTAACCATATCTCATCGGCAGAATCAACGTAAATCACGCTGTTGTCAATGTCAATGGAAACACTGTTGAGCAGCCATTAAATCATCATGTTGCTACAATGTTCCCAAGCCATAACTATGGAAGTTGGAGAATCTGGTTTCTCCGAACTTCCATCAACGAAACATAGCTTATTCTTTGTTGCAAGTGTCATTTCCAAGTGTGATAGTTATCGCCAGTAAGTCGTTGAGAGACTAAGACGATACCTTGATTATCCGAAAGATGCAGGTAGTATGGTGAGGAGTAATTGATGGCAAAACTTCCTCCAATCCTGTCAATTGTCAAGTCAGACGTAGAGTCGTTGTCTTATTGATTACTATTGAGGTAGTTAGACGCTATGAGAGAAGTTCAAGCCTACGTTTCCGCTGCTGAAATTTGGGTTTGAATCTGCTGCCCTTTCTCTCTCTAGTCCAATACCCTAAGAGATGAGGAACAAAATGAAAGACCAAGTGGCTCTCTCTAGTCCAATACCCCAAGAGATAAGCAACAAAAAGAGAGACCAAGTGGGATAAACGTGAGCCTCAAAGCAAATGGAAACTTATAAAGCCATTTTGCAATTCAGGTCCAAGCAATTGTGATAATGGCAGACTTGAATTGCAATTCCAGCAAACTGAGCAATTCCAAGGTTCCTTAGATCTTGCACCTATTGAGCAAATGGAGAGTTGGAATTGTTTGCTAAAAGAAACTTGGAATTCCTGAGCAAACCGAATTTGCTTTGATACCATATTAAAATGTGAAAGGGTTATATTCATTATGAACAAAACGTCCCACTTATAGCTGCACAAGATAAAAGATAGATACAAATAACTCTCAATTTGAAATGATGAGATAACAACAAATAGTTATAACAATAACAAGATCTCAATTTGAATGGGTTTTTTAATTTTGAATTTGAATTCGAAATCATCCCATTTTGAATGGGTATATTCTAACTTTGAATTTGAAATCGTTAATACTATTCAAAGTACTGATATCTTTACCCCAAAATTTTAGAGCTAGGTTGGTATGACACATCATAGACCTAACCATATCTATTAAAGTCCTATTACTCATCTTAATTACACTTGTTTCGCTCTTTTGCCGGCGCGAGAGTGCATGGCTCGTGCATGCACTTTGTTATTTTCTCGACTCCAAACAATGATGGATAAATCTACTGGGAGATCTGGTTAAGTATTCAACACTTTTTTTCTAGCGCGGAATTTAGCCCCGCCTTGCTCGTTTTAAGTGGGAAGGAAATGCATCTTGACGCGATAACCAGGGATCCGACAGGGGTCGAACTTGGGCTACGCTCCGATCTCCCAATTTAGTTCTCCCTTTGGGTGTTTATGAATTTTGAGCTTTTCTACATGTAATGTAATTTGGTAATTTGGATGCCCTAGGGTTTATGGAAATTTTTAAAATTGTTTAGAAATTTTTAGGTTATTTCCCAGGGTATTGGGGTATTTTGAATTCTAAAGCGAGGTAATTTGGGTACAAGAAAGTTTTCCAACTCTAGAGAAGAGGGCAGGAGGGTTTCTCTCTCGAGAGGAATGGCTAAGAAAAATTTCTATGATCACGATCACCCTCGAATTGCAGACCATTTTGCTCGGCTAGGCCTGGGAAGTATAATAGTGGGCCCCAACCATGGTCCCTCGAGAAGGCAGGGGCAGCATTGGTCTTTCGCTCAGCTACCTGCCAATTCGCTAGAAGGCTTCCAGCGGTACCATCAAATGTGGGTGCCAAAAAAATGAGTAGGCGCGGGTGTCCCCAAAGATACACCTTGGACTCTCATGTCTCTATGCTCCTCCAACACTCCCTCATGGGGCACCATCTCTAAAACTAGTAATAACCGTAACAAATCTAGTAAAAACCCGAATTTTGTTAAGGGAAAATTAATTGAAAACATAAAAGACTCAACAAATCAAGAAAACTCGACAAGAGAACACTTAATCAATAATAATGAATCGGACCATTCCTTCTCGGACCAGTAGGAGGCCGAAGCCAAAAGTGATCTTGAATTAGAAGAACTCAAAGCCCATATAGAGCTAACTTCCAAAGAGACATTGGATGTTAACCTAGGTACAAAGGAGGACCTGTAGATAACCAAAATTAGGACTTCCCTATCACTCAAGGAACCGGAGAATATGGTGAATTTTCTCATGGAGTATCAGAATGTTTTTGTATGATCATACAATGACATACGGACTTTTCTCATGGAGTATCAGAATGTTTTTGTATGATCATACAATGACATGCGGACTGGACCCCAATCTAACTGAGGATTACCTTAATATCCATGAAGGGTGGCTGGACCCCAATCTAATTGAGCATTACCTTAATATCCGTGAAGGGTGGTTGAGGCTTAGGAATGGACTTTAGGTATAGATGATCAGGTGGTAGATGTCCTAACATGATGTCTTGAATTCTATTTCTACCTCAGATAAAGGCATTCCCACTAATCAGCTACAAAAAAAAAAACACAAAAAAAAGGTTGGGGCTTCCTTGTAGATCATGCTATGATTTGAGTGGATGTCCTCCGTGATATGATTTGAGGGAGGCATGTAAATTTCCCTAAAACTATTCCTCATAGGTAATGTTTGGGACATGTATTTAAGCTTATGAATGTTTTGGTGAGGGTTGAATTGAGGGAGATCCTGATTTGAGGGAGGCATGTAAATTTTCTAAAACTATTCCTCGTAAGTAATATTTGGGACATGTATTTAAGCTGATGAATGTTTTGGTGAAGGCCCTCCCTCTTAGGCTCATCCAAATCTTCTTTTTTTTTTAGTTATTAATTTTAGGGAAATTTATTGAAATATTTATAAGATATTAAAGATTTAACATTTTATCAATTTACAATTATTCCAACTCAAGATGATGTATTTTTTATGAGTATTTTAAAATTAAATAAAACAAAAATGATTTGATAGGGCTGCAGCTCTATCAAAATAAGTAAAGTCTCACCTCATAACTCATTGAAAACTGCAATTCAAGTGTTGAAAAACCTTTAAATTTGAATTGAAGCTCTAAAAATAGCCGTATATTACGACATGTTATCTAGACTGTCTATTTTGACCTAGAAATAAATGTTCACGAATTAACAAGATATGTACCCTATATTTTAGTTTCAAATTTTATTATCTATGTTGGAAATAGATTTTAGAACCATTCTAGAAATTTTCAATGTCGAAAGTACTTTCCGGATTAAGATTTGAGGTGAGGCTTTATTTTATTTTCATAAATCCTAGGCAAGTGAGATGTTAATTGGTCATCTTTCATGAATAATTTGATAACTTTTCCTTATTTCCTTCGACGAGAAAAATAAAGAAGCTGTATATTGGCTTCCAGTGCTGGGGGCAAATTTGATGTTAAGCAAAGTTAAGGGTATAAATTGGCATTTAAAAAAAGGGAACCACGGCAATTGCGTAAATACTTCGAGCACCATTCGTATACGAATTGTCTTTTTTCTTTTTCTTTTCCAAAACAACCATTTACTTTTGCTAATTTTCTCTATCTTTAATGAATTTTCTCTGAATCAATTTCTTTTACACGCAGGTGCATTCAATTTCTCAATTTTCATATCTCTAAAATATTTGTTCCTCTTGCCAGTGGATACAAACTTGAATTCTCCCTTGGTTGTTACAAAATCTTGGCCGGACCACACCATTAGCTTTTCTACAGTTTCTCTCTCTAAAATCATACGAGTGAGGAGTCTCTCTCTAGATAGGGCCTGGAATTATCTGATATAGTAAAGAGTGGGGTCTCAGCGATGTCCATGTCCAAGGAGGACAACAACTCTTTCCATTCTCAGGTAAAAATTTATCTGATTCAAGCTTGCATCGATAGTTATATCACATTACATTTGGCTTCGATTTAGTATGTACCCAAGATTTGGATTTTGTCAATTCATTATTCTGAAGGTATGCTTTTGTTGGTAAAATTGCTTTTGGCAGTTTCAGAAGCGATCAGATCAAAGAAAAATGAAATGGGGTTGCCTTGACTTGTTTCCTTTTATTCATGATTGTTTTTATTGGTTTTTCTTCTGTCTTTTTTCTTTGGCGGCCTTGAATCCTATGAACTTTCTTTTTTTAGTTTCTGGAATTGAGATTGGATCAACTGGCTTTGATTGGCTGTGTGGCATCGATAGTGTTGAGAAGATGTTTACTTTAGGAGTAAGAAAAGGTAGATAAAGGTGGGGTATCAGTGAAATATGGTGCATATTTTTAATGGCTCTGAAACATCTAGACTCCATTTATAATTCTTGGAATACCCAAATAGAAATTGAGCATTTTCATGGCTTGAAGATTCAGAAATGATGTTTCTAACGAATGAAGACATCTATAAATATTTATTCTTCAGGAGTTTTGTGGAAGATTGTATCCAAGGCCTTCATCTAATGAATGTATGAATAGGGTGTATCGTTGCGATAAATCTGGCAATGTGGTACAAATTGAAATTGCTTTGCTTTCGTATGTAATGATTTTATCATGATTCGAATGATACTCTTGTTTGGGTACCTTACATGGATCAAGGGATCCATTAAATGTAGTTTTGATTCGCTAAAGCCTCACTAGCCTTCACGGGGTACTTTTACTTTGCAAGGGGCAATGGGTCCCCTAGTTTCATTTTGAGGTGCTTTCAATTTGGAATTCCTTTGCTTCATGTACAGTGACTTTATCATGAGGTAAACGTTGCTTTTGTTTGGGTACCTTTATATGGATCAATGAATCCATCAACATTAGTTTTGGTTTAATCAAAGCCTCACTAGCCATCTTGTGGTGGTTTCATTTTGGGGATTACTAATGTGCCAAAAGCTCTACAAGAGGCTACAAACTGTGAACCACTACAGTCGTTATCACTGTCTTAGTAACAAATTTGTCGTTCAATCTGCTACGGTATTCCTGGCTTGTTAACATGCAGAGCACTACAAATTTATCTAGGAGAAAGTTGGGATTTACTTATCAAATGGAAAATGTGGGATTACAATAAAAAGGAAAATGGAAAGGGTTGAATTTACTTGTCAAAATGAGCGAAAAAGTGGGATTTCTCAGTACTTAGCTCCCCAAGACATGGAAAAAGTAGGATTTCTCAGTATTTAGCTCCCCAAGATTCCTCTTAATACATCTATTCCACTGAAGTTGGCATTTCTTTTCTCATGCTGCTAGGATGGGAATCTATGCCTTAAAGACATTATGTTTATGCCTTTAGTGAGGAACTTCTTGGTTCTTTTTGGCCAGGCTTAATTGCTTACTGTTATGTCGTACTTTGGAATGGTAAGGTACACATTAAGTCTAAGAAAGTCTTGATTCTTATGGAAATTGTGACGGATTGTTCCTATTATCTCAGGATGAGTTATTTTGTATTCTTGATCATGATGTTCCTGTCATGCCTGATAACACTAGATGAAATGGGGAGCAATCATCCCATAATAACATGAGCGAAATTGCCCATGGATATTCTTTTTGTTTATGTGGAATTCCAGACTGAGATACATTAGCAAAGATAGGACACAAAGAATGTTTACTAAATGTGGTATGTTGAGTGATATAGACAAAGAAGTTCATGAGAGCACTAATATTTTTTTTGTTTTCTTTCAGAAAGTTATCCGTCCTAAATTTTAGTTTCCTATTAATTATCCTACAGTGCTACTTTCTTTTTCATCATGGGCAATTGAATGGCTAATTGAGTAAAGTAAGCCAAACAGTCAACTCGCCGTATTTAACCATGGCAAACTAGCCCTTCAACAATGACAAAACTATCCCTTGATGTGTATCCAACTATCCATTGAAGAGACTCCTGGTTGAGCTCATCAGGTTAATGTTGGAGAAACCAGCTTCTGGCTGGTCTAAATCATTCATGAATGGACTGCTGGGGTTCATTTGGGTAGAGCTAGAATTGGGGGTCTATAGAGAGATAACATGGGTCTTTCCTGAAGTACTTTCCATGCCTGTGTGGGCCTTGGTTCATATACACAAAGGAACTGAAAGAGTTATGTCCTCTAAACCAAGATTTTGCAGCTTTATTGATTGAATTAGATATTGATTCCCTATTATTTCTCGTACAACTCATGAGTTTTTCACTTTGGAACTTACGGCTGCTCATTTACATCAATAGAGGTCTTTTGAAAACTTTCCATGTAACTGTGAAAGTAATCAAATGGATGAAATGCTTGCTAAGGTATATTGATAGCAGCCAAACATTTATAGGCATAGTCAAACTCTCCAAAAAGGACGGCTGGAGAGTTTGTTTCATCAACTTGCATTTGCAAGGAAGTGAGTGTAAGGATTTTGAGGCCATTAAAAGAAATTAAAGGATATTGAGATTGTTTAGAAAAAGAGGTGATAGACACATATGGGGATCATTCTTTGTGCCACAGCAGGTGGGAGTGTCATGATTAAAATGCTTGTGATACAAGCCCCTAAATTCAGGATGCTTGATATGCATGGAGAGTTGGAAGATTGAAACCTCAAGCTATCCCTTTCTTGAGGCACAAAATAGTTTCTTAATCCAGTAAAGGTGGACCTCTTGGGCCTTTTCATGTGAAGAAGTACAGTGAGCTTCCTGCTAAAAACAATGTTTACGTAAGAGATTAATCTTATATCTTGAGGCAAACAAAAGTACTCAGTAGATTAGATCTTGCATTATTCTGCATTTTTCCCCCTAATGATGAGCCCAATATGAGTTCATGATCTAAGTATATAGGTGAAATAAAATATTTCTCACGATGGTTATGAGTAAGACCATATTTTCACCTCTCATTTATGCACTTTTTGTGGCAATTAAAGACCTTGGAATTCTTTATCTTTCTGTATGGAACAGTAGTTGAGGGTTTCTCAACATCACTACTGTATTTAAGTACAAAGGCCAGTCTCAATTAGCCCATGAACTTATCTTAGATAAACTAAGCGTTCGAGTTTTTCTATCATTAACTTGTGATGATTATTCCTAACTTGGATGATGGATGTTGGGTGATGGTGACTTAAATTAACTGACAAAGATTCTAGAATTGATGCACCGTACTCTGCCCAATTTTTTCAGCACCTATTAGCAGAATCAATTTCATTATTTCTATCAAATGTGTCATCTTGGATATAAATTGTAATAATTTACTAATAATTGATTCATGCCTAGAGACCCTAGAGTACATGCTATAGAGTCATCAACTTTAATATAGAATGAATATCCTAGTGTTTTAGACTGTTTGGTTATGGAGTATTTGAACTGATGGAAATCATTAGTGTTGAGTATTGACCAAATATTAACTTGCCCTTTTGATTTTATCATTTTTCCTATTTTTCATATTTATAAAAACTAAAATTGTATTTAATTTTACTCTATGTACTAAGAAGTTTGTTTTTATCTACTCCTTGCTAGACCTTGACTGAAATGCAATTGCACTTAACTTAGTTTTGGCTTCCTTGATTTTATAAGCATTGATTGAATTATTCGCTTTTATATCTCTTAACAAATATGCAATTTCATGAAGTGTTAAGCATTCCACTTGATTACTGTTTCTCGAGCATGATCTTTCTTGATTTTGATTGTGACACTTCCTTCTTGGGTTACCTTCAAGCTTCTCTTTTACAGTGAGACCAGTTCTCATTTTTGTGCTTCATTTATTTTTCTGATAGTGTTTAACTTGGCATTGGAGTTATTTATTTATTGTTGTATGTGCAGTTATCATCTCATCTCTTCTCTGATCTTCTTGACTCACTGATAATTGATGTGGCATCTGAATGCCACCGGGTAGCAAGATTGGGCCTTGATCGAAATTTGGAGGAAGAAGAAGAAGAGTTGAGACTCTCAGCTCAGGCCAGGGTTATGGTGGCAGATTCAAGTAGCAATTGTGAGACAAATAGCAAATATACGACGGATATCTTTGGGCAGACACATCCGGCTGTTGCAAGTGAGATCTTTGAGTGCATGAATTGCGGGCGCTCAATTGTGGCTGGTAGATTTGCTCCTCACTTGGAAAAGTGCATGGGAAAGGTGGGTCTCTATGACATACAATACTTTTCTTTCTTAGGAAGAAATGGTGGGTTTCAATAGCTTGTCATGCCTTTATTCTTGTCAAAGAGAAAACTAACATTAAAAGGTGGGGTTTGGTAGTGATTCTCTTTCTATCCTTTGATTGATGATTTGATGGCCTGTTTTCCTGATCTCCCAACTTCCATCTGATGTAAGATTATCTAAACAGGACAAAATGTGAGCATGTCCGCTGTTAATTCTATGAGTGGCCTTATAAATTTTATGCTCGAATTTGACATCTCATTGACTGATGAGGGTTTTTCTTGTTATATCTGTGATATATGGGTACTGACCTGCCCAAAACAAAGCACAAAGATAATAACATTAATAGTTACTCTTGATGTTGGTGAAATAGAATACTTTGATGTATCAAGGGATAAAATTGTTATTAATGGCTGTTTATATGTAAGATCGCTATTCAAAATAAATTATATATAATATTTGATGCACACACTGGCCAGAGCATCAGAAACATTTCCACCTTACATCCAAGTCAGAAACCCAGCCAAGAGGGGCGTCATAGATCTAGTCAGAGAAACACAATCAAGAAGGGAGCCATATATCTAAGGGAGAGGGAAACTTCACGCTATACCTGTAAAGTTTACCAACTAAATAACTGAATCTAGGAAGCGCCAAAAGATCCATCTGTTTAATCCCTAGACTGATCTCAAATCACATATATATATAGCTATTAACTATTCAGATTTTGATCATGCTACCTCTTTTTATAGCATAATGATCTAATATCTTTTTTAATCAGGGTCGAAAAGCTCGAATGAAATTAACAAGGAGTTCTACTGCTACACAGCAACGTCAGTCTCGTGGGAGCCCTAATTCCAGCTACACCCCATATATGAATTCTTCTTCCAATGTTCACTACAGTAATTCGAGGGTTTCTAATGGAACATCAGGCATGATGATGGATGAGTATCAGAAGTCTAGCACTGAACCAACAGAGGGGACGTCTGAAGAGAGCCGTTAAGATTTATTGGTTAAGTGATGAGTTCTTATTAGTCTATACAAGCTTTTTGGGTGGTCTGCTTTCATACAACCTTGCATGCTTTTCTAGTCATGATATGTAATCACCTTATCAGCAGAAGCCTTGATTAAAAGCTAATCAGGCATGGCCTTTGGTATATTTTCTAGAATTACATGTCTCGTATTTGGGTTTCGTCCTCCCATTTTGGCAGAACATGCAAGGAAAAGCAAGAGATGGTTTGTAGGTTCTTGTCAACATTAATCATATCCTTTTTGTTTCTGTTTGGTTTCTAACCCTTAAAAAGAAAAAAAAAAAAAAAAAATTCATTGGGCTCTATGTTATAGAAGCTACCTGGTTTCTTTTTAGCCGAAAGCAAGTGCGGACTTTGAAAAGCTTTTCTACACGACGAGGTTCATGTAGAAATGTATACAATAAGACCAAAAAATATAAAGTGGTCACAATCATTATCGACCTCAAGATGTGAAATCGGGTGGCTGGATCATTCATTGGGCACAAAATCGAAACATATTTTCTCAAACTAACCATATGATGTACTTTAAACTGATGGATTTTACATTTGAGGCTAAAGGCGATTGTGACTTCATTGTACAATCTCGAGGCATATAGGGTGTATTTTCCTCCCCTTGGACAAAGGTCCATTAATCTTTCAGTTTTTTGTTCTTCATTTGATATTTCAGCCGCAGGCATCAAACTTAGTAGACTCAATTCCCGGCCCGATTCCTAAGCTCAAGTACGATGTTGTACTACCTGTTTTGCTCCTTTTTTTAAAGGTGGTTCAGTGGTAGTGATAAGATTATATCTTTGGGACGTAGCTTTGCAAAAAATCAATACCATAACCGATCATGGGACGAGTCCTACTTGTAACGCTTAAAAAGATTTTATATATTTTTTGAAAAATACCACATATTGCAGTGCAAAAGTATAGAAAAGCATTATATATATATATATATTAAAGTACACGAATGTCACAATCATTTTTCTTTATTTTATTTTGAATCAAGTGGTCGTAAGAGTGTCAATGATTAGAATCAAGATTTTTTTAAAAAAAATCTTGAACTTTGTGATACATTTTAAGCCATCCAATTTGTCAGTATTCTTTTAAAATATGTGTTTTTGTAAAAAAGTTATGTAATCCTCTATATTACATATTTCTTTCGTTTTGAGAAAATAACAGCAATTATGCATTTATATGATTGTTATATAGAAACACCACTATATTATGAAGAGAAAATTAGGCATTTATATGATTGTTAATTACGTTATTGAATTTCACCTAAATATTTTTGGTCTTAAATTCGTACATGTGTTGTTCGTTTTTTTTTTTAAATGACCAAACAATCCATAATTTGGATCTTCAATATTCGAAATTGATCATTTTAAAAATTTAGTGATTTGTTTGCAATCTTTTTCCATAAGCATTTTTGGATTCTTTTCGATTTTCATATTCCAAAAATTAAAAACTTTTCAGATTTTAAAATTTCGAAATTGCTCCTACTCTTGAGCCACAAGGCCAATTTTCCATTTTTTCAAAATCTGAAAATTTTTAGTTTTGGATTATGAAAATCCGAAAATGCTATGAAAAGAAAATTTGAAAATGCTCTTGGAAGAAAACCGGCAAGCATTTCAATTTTTCAGAATCCAAAAATTAGAAACTATTTATGTCTAAAAAATCTGAAAAAAAATACTAGTCCCGCTTCTGGGGCAAAATGCATACAAAGGGGGAAAATAAATTTTTGAATTTTGAAAATCCAAAATTTTTTACACTTTAAAAATCCGAAGAAATGGCAATTGGGAGGAAAGAGACAGAGAGAGATTGGGCATGAATGGATGTGTGTATATGTAGGAAGATACTACAAAACGGCTATAGGAAAAAATGAACAGTGATTTCTCCTATCCACGTCACCGTCCAAAGTTTATTGCACAGTTATGATTGTTCGATAGTGTTTTATTTTTAATTTTTTTATTCAAATAAGAATAATCTGAAGTTTGGACCGTGCATCCATAAAAAATAGGCAAATCTACGAAAAATATCAAAAAAATATTTTACCTGAAATAAATTGATCAAATACCCCGAAAAGTTTCAGGGGTATTTTGATCAAAATAATTTCGCGAATCATTTTTTTTATATTTTTATTAGGTGCGCCTCACTAAGATGTACATACGCTCCAAATTTTAGATCATTCCGATTTGTAGAAAAAAAAATGAAAAATGAAACACTACAGGACAATCGTGACCGTACGATAAACTTTAGACGGTGATGAGGGTAGACAAAATCACTGTTTATTTTCGCCTGTAAGGCGTTGGGAAGACTTTATATATATATATATATATATATATATATATATATATAGTGGTAGTGAGCTC
>NW_006498404.1:297640-314066 GCF_000471905.2 Amborella trichopoda
TAATAATATGTATTATAATATTATATACTTATACATAATATATAATATCATATAAATATATTAATATGTATATTACATATTAAAATAAGGGATTATATACAATGAGACTATTTACCTCTGATACAAGGTGGTCACAATTCCTTTCAACCATTTGATGTAAAATTTGATAGTTTGGATGTATAACAAAGTTCGAGAAAATTTCTTTTGAAGTTTGAGCTTGGTCAATAGAATAATTATAATCACCCAATTTCACATCCAATGGTCAAGATTAATGTGACCACCTTGTATCAAAAGTAAACAGTCTCGTTCTATACTTTCCCTATAAAATAAATATATAATATAATATAATATTATAATATTATATAATGTTATAATAATATATTATATTGTATTATATTATATTATATTATATTATATTAAGGTACTGTTTGTATAGAGCCTAGGCTCTAAACAATCAAATTAGAACCTACCTTCAAATAGTGTCGAGAAATGTGGTTTCAATATTGGAAATCTATGTTATTGTCTTCAAATATATTTTCATCTAATGCAAATCGGCAAATCTATGAAAACTTGAAAATCATGAAAATTTACAATCCAAAAATGCATTACAAAATACCCTATCTCCAAAACTTGAAATCCATTTTTTTCTCATGTTCATGCATCTTGATATCAAGATAATCAATTTGAAGACATTTGAGTATCAATACAACCTCTTCCGATGAAATTTTTGATGTAAGCTCTAATTTGATTATTTAGAGCCTTAACTCTATATAAATTTTTCCCATTATATTATTTTGTATTTATAATACTTATATTATATATTTATATTATGCATACTAAATAATGATCAACAAAAACGTTATGAAAGATTAAATTCCTACCTCTCCCTCAAAAACTTAATCTTTCATGTTTTAACAAAGAACTCAAAACTTTCATTGGAAGATTACTTTTAAACTTTTAGTTGAAACCGTGCATCGAATGCAGAACTTTTGAAAATTTAGACGAAAAACAAACGTGCCCTAAAAGACGCTAGAGGATGGCCTGAAAATCGCCTATTTAAATGAGATAAGACCGGTTCAATAGAAAGGAAGGATTGAGTACAACTTGTATATGTCTAAATCGTCAGTATAATATATAGCACCTGCATAACTCTATAAAGATGATGCTCAGAGCCATATAATACAAATGCGCGCATACAATTCAACATTGGATTTAAACACTTTGTTATTTCTTATCATACAAAGAAACAAATAAATCCCCATAAAAGGATACAATACCCAAAGTGGATAATTTCCATTCCTATGATAATATTTCCATTTTCTTTCTTCTCTATTTTTCTTATCCATTTCTCATAAAACCTATGTCAAATAGTTGCAAGCCAAATATGAATGGCGCGTGATGCTTTAAGCCCTGTTAGATTTTCACATCATGAAGATCCCATGTGTAATTCAAGTATGTACGCTCCACACTTTATTGAGGATTGGAGCCAAGGCCATTTGTGTTCTCTCTTTTCACCCTCCCTGAAGATGATGGCTCATCAGCTTTGGTGCCTGATATCTTTGGTGAAGGCTCTTTCCGTAATGAACTTGGGAGTCCGGAGAGCTCCTGAATAAAGAATATGTGAAGTCCATTTCTCAGTAATAATTTGGCTAATGAAAGAAAGACGAATAATATTAATTTGGCCAAAACCCTTGCTGAAATTGGAACGTAGAAATTCTCATAATGGGAATATTTGTTATGATTGAATGTATGTCATAATGACATGGACTATGAAAAACCATATTTCATTGGGTCAATCACCATTGAAGTGGACGAGGATGAAAAGCATGCAGCCCAAACACAAGACCCCGATAGCAGGCCCCGCTCTGTATTGATTCGTATATGGAATATGGTTCTCCACAGTCCACAGGATTGTAGGAAACCTTTGTAATGATGTACAACACTTCTAGTTCCTACAAGTAGAAATCTTACTTAAGAAAAAAGAAAGTTCCTACAAATAGAAATGCGAGGCCTTGAATTTTTAAACATAGAACAAACTGTATTCGTCAGAAATAGTCAGCCATATGAACTAGCCCAAAAACACAATGGGTGTCAGTCATGTTTCCAAGGAGTTGACAGAGCAATGATATATTGATAATTCAGCAATAAACATATGAAAACCCTTGTTACTATTGGCAGAGGTAAATTTTCGGCTTGAAATTGATTGGAATCAGTTTAGAATCTCAGATTAGTTGTCTAGGCATAGAAAAATGACAAATCCTAAATAATTGTTAAGCCATTCTTTGGGGTCGCTATTAGCTGAGGCACATAACAGATAAGCACCAGAGCAGAGATAAAAAGGGAAGCCCTTATCAAACAGTAACTCAATTACACTGCTTATTAATGGCATTTTTGCGATTGAATGAGACTGGGTCATTCATTCTGAACGCTTTCCAAAGGAAACATAAATCAAATTTACCACTTGCATATTGATAAAGCCGCGTGTAGTGGTTATATTCGGTATGGTCGGGTATCTGAATAAGAAAACAAGTAGCCACTATGTTCCCAAAGCCTGTTTACATTACCAGCAAAATGGTAGAATAATGCCAACAATTCAACTCTCTCAATCATGGACCTTCAGCTTCTTCCCCAAGTAACCCTTACCCTTGTTGTTTGCTCCATTTGACGTCTCTAAAAGCCTTGACATCCCCTCCTCACTTCTCTAGATACACACTTATGCTCATTCAATCCTCCCAACAATTTTACCTGTTCTCTGATCCATCCACGATCCACCTCTTTTTCTTTACCAGACAGGGGCCATCTCCTACACTTGGTTCCCTTTCACTTTCCAATACAGCCTATCCAGTGCTCTGCTTGAACATGCACACTAATCATATAAAAATGCATGTAATCCACCGTTGAAGTATTTCCCTAGGATCACATTGATTTTCCCTTCCCTGATCATCATCATCATCAAAGCTTTTTCCCTTCCCTAATAATGGTCATTAATAATAGTCTCCCTAGTCTTCAAAAAATAAATAAATAAAATAAAAAATAAATGTCCCTAGTTCAGAACCATTGTCCAAAAAATCGGTTCGGACAAACCAGTCTCCGAAGTACATTGAAAGACAAATGCTTTCCTATTGATAAAGAAGTTCAAGTATCTACCCACCCTAGATCGTCACTTGGACCTATCTATTGAGATTTTTGTCCACCTTCTTCCTACACTCCATGTTTTCCTTTGTCAGATTCAGCTGGTTCCCTATTTACCCAGGCTCAACTTGCCCCAAGTCAACCCAGCAACACCAAACTTCTCCCCATCTCCTGCCCAATGATCAAAAAGTCGTCCGTCCGACTGCCTAGGCCGCTTTTTGGAAAAATGCGTAGGTGTGCTTAAGGCGGTCACTGTTAGGGGTGGACGATTAGGTGATCGAAAAGGAGGGAAAAGGCGCCTGCCTAGGCAGCCTGCAGGAGATTGGTGGAAAACAATTTCAGGAAGGGGCAAACAATGTCATTTTACCCCCTTAAAAGGGGGGAAAAGGGTTTGGAGGGCTATTCTTGCCTCCAAAACAATTTTAGTGAACTTTAGAGTGAGAAACAACTTGAAAAAAACTAGATTTGAAGATTTTTTGAGAGATCGAAATTGTTTTCGAAATCCTTGAATGGTCACGATATTAAAGGATATTCAACCCCAATCTTTTTGAGGCTTATATGGGGGCTGCAAATAGGAGATTTGGGATCCCAAACATTTCAATTTGGCCCAAAATCGAGTCCACTTCAAGAAGGTTGGTATATTTCAACAGTTTTCATTAGGTTTTGTAATTTTTTCCCCTAATGTCTAATGATGTTATTTTTTGCTATTTGTATTTTTTCTTTGATACTTTGTGATATATATTTGATATGTTATTGTCTATTTCGATTATTATTTTATTAGTTAATTTAATAATTGCTTATTAAATAATTGCATGTGTAATGTGTTTTCTCGATATATGATTCATAAAGCATAATTATTTTATTAGTTAGTATAATATTTGCTTAATGCTCATTAAATAATTGCATATGTGATATTCTTTTTTGATTTTGTGTTATATCATTGCAATTTTAATGTGTATGTTTTACCTAGATTTATTTTTTGGCTTAATAAGAAGCCAATATATTAAAGGGTCAATGCCACTTCCTTTTTTTTAAAAAAAAAAAAACCACTAGCTGTTTTTGGGTCTGGGCGCCGCCATCCTAGGCGGCCACCCCCCCCCCCCCCCAACAGCCTAGGCGGCCACCTCCGACTTATTGAACATTGCTCCTGCCATATACTTTCCCCATAAACAAATCATCCTAGAAGTAGTGTGCCGCCTACTTTTTTTACGACATCAGAAAGCCTTCTTTTCTCCAAGGATAATTTCACTTCCAAGCATTTAAAAACGCTTAACAAGTGCTATATCGTAGAAAAAATACATGCAATTTCCATTCTGTTTTCAGTCATTATCTCAACCTCAGAAAGTAAAAACACTCACCACCATTTTTTCTTTCTGAGGATATACTCACTACCATATTCAAGGTAAGAACAGCTATGAGAAGAACCAGATATTTGTATACTTGTTACTTATCATAAGGAAACAAAATTTCACATTGTGAACAGCATGGTAAAGGCCAAACCACAGTCTGACTCTTGCATTCTTTATGGACTTTTATTTTTGTTAATTCTATTCTGTCTCAGTCATCATACAGTTGCTTATTTTATCTAAATGTGTCAAAAGAGTCCCAGAAGTAACATTCAATAATATCTATCTAAAGAACTCAACCAAAACACTGAAAATAAAAAAAGACAGTTAGAATTTTGATGCATGAATATGACTACGGACATGGCTATGTGTCCGTCCCTTTTGCAAAAGTACCCAGATGGAAAGTTACCGATCTTGAAATACATATAGAACACAGACCAGAAACTAAGAATTGATGATCCTAAATTACAGTTGACATAGAATGGCAAGACAGACTATGAAGTGTAAGAAACCTTGAGACTATGTTACAGCTTCCACGGAATGTTCCAATTCACAGAGTGTGTACAAATCCTCCATGATTTAGGCCTCTACAATCAGACATAGTGCAAAAGCAACATTAATCATGCCAATATTAGGCCATGTCTGGTAACTAAGAAAGCTGTTTTCCTAGAGAATCTGTGAGAAACTGGAAGCCTGAGGAAAAGGTAGAAGTAGAAAACTTGTGGTGGAAGCTAAGAACCTTTGTTTGGTAACCTATATGTGAAAATCGGAGAAAGCTCAGGCTAGAGATTGGGGCAAAAAGAGATTGAGAGGGGAGAGACATCCATAAGGTTAGATAAATAAAAGGGGGACGAGGGGGGTCTTGCATTTTCCCTATTTTTTTTAAATCGGCAGTTAGTTTTCCCCAAATTTGGGGAACAGCATGGAAACGTGGGGAAATCGGGGGCTTCGCATTTCCACACTTTTCCCCAATCCCAAATAGGGGAAAATATTGTAATTGAGAAAACATGGTATTGAGATGTTTTCTCCTTGTTTATACGCGAAATTTCAGCAAAAAAATATTTCCCCCTGATTTCCCGTTTAAACTCATCGATTAAAGGTACTCCGCGTTTCCACACTTTTCCCCATTCCCAAATAGGGGAAAACATAGTAATTGAGAAAACATGACATTTTCTCCTTGTTTATATGTGAAATTTCAGCAAAACTAATATTTCCACCTGATTTCCCATTTAAACTCGTCGATCAAAGGTAGAAAGAAATAAGGGGTTTTGTAAAATTATGGATCCTCGAAAAATTGACCAAAAGTGACCTTTTTCACAGACCACCGATCATGCCGGCAAAACAATGCCTTAGAACCAAAAAAAAGTTTAAACAAGTAAAAGGGGAGGGGGGGTCCAAAAATACTTTAAAAATAAAAATAACAAGACAAAAATAAATAATAAAAACAAAGGGGAAAAAAAAGGGCACATACCCATTTGAGGGAAGCCAGGTCCACAGGCCCGACACTCAGAGTTAGCGGCCGGATCAAAGTTTGACAGTGTGAGGGGACCGTTCCCATTGTCGTCGAACGGATGAACAAGAGACACTCAATTTCTAAAGCTATTGTTGAATCGAAATGGGGCCTTCACGGGTTCTTGGTATGACTTGAAGTTCGATCTCTCTCTCTCCATCAGTCTTCCAAACATCTTTCTCCCTCTCTCTCCACTCATTCTTCTCTCTCAATGTCCCTCTCTATCTCTCCATCACTCTTCCCAATATCCCTCTCTCCATCACTCTTCCAATCTCCCTCCACTCAATTCTCAACAACTCCCAAGGTCCCCATCTCTCTCCTATATGACTCCCACTCCATCTCTCTCAAACCTAATTCTCAGTCTCCCTATTTACCCCTTCTCTCTCCACTAATCTCACTCCCAAGTCCCAACACTACCCATTTCTCTACGCATTAACCTTTTTTTAAAAACATGCCCCTCTCCTGACTCCCCCTTGGAACTCACACTCTCCCATATAACTCCACACACTCAACCTCTCTCAGACTCAACACTCGCTCCAATGCACATCTCCCTATCTCTCCACCAACTCATGCCCCAACCTCTCCCTCCCAACAAAAAAACTCTCTCAGCGTAAACCCATGCGACCCCAAACCCTATCTCCCTCAAGCCTTTGCCTATCTCAAGCCACTCTCCCTCAAGACTCTCTCTCATCGTCAAGCCTTTCACCCTCCTCTCCCCTTTGCAGCCATTGGGCATCATATTTTCCCTTCACAGCTCCAATAACAAGTCCTAGCCTCTTCATATTCGCTCTCTAAATCCCCACAAAAGCAAGCACATTCACGATCAATACAAGGATCAATGAGAGGGATATCGAACTTCAGAATCCATATTGAGACCCTGTGAAGGCCCCATTTCAATTCGATGATAACTTAAAAAATTGAGCATCTCTAGCTCATCCGTCCGACAACAATGGGAACGGTCCCCTCGCACCAACAAACTCTGATCCGAGCCATCAAATGTGGGCTTGGCTTCACCTCAAATACGTATGTGCTCTTTTTTTCTCCTTTTTTTTATTATTTATTTTTATCTTGTTATTTTATTTTTAAAGTATTTTCATCCACCCCCACCCCCCCCCCCCCTCAAAAACATTTGCTATGTTTTAATTTTCTATTTTTTTCTTTCTAAGGCGAAGTTTAGCCGACACGATTGGCAGTCCGTGAAAAAGAGGTCATTTTTAGTCAATTTTTGAGAATCTATGATTTGACGGAGCCCCTTATTTTCTACCTATGATCAACTAGTTTAAACGAGAAATCAAGTAATAATCATAAATTTCCACCTGATTTCCCTTTCAAACTCGTCGATCAGAGGCAGAAAAAATAAGGGTTCCGTCAAATTATGGATATCTGAAAAATTGACTAAAAATGACCTCTCATTCACGCACCACCGATCGTGCTGACTAAACTTCACCTTAGAACCAAAACAAATATAAAATTAAAAAAAACAGGAAAATGGGTAGGGGGTTTGAAAATGCTTTAAAAATAAAATAACAAGACAATAATAATAACAATAACAAAGGGGAAAAAAAAGCACAAACCTATTTGAGGCAAAGCCGGCCCCAAAGGCCCGACACCCAGAGTTGACGGCCCGAATCAGAGTTTGTCGGTGTGAGGGGCCCGTTCCGGTTGTCTTTGGACGGATGAGCCAGAGACGCTCAATTTCTAAAATCGTCGAATTGAAATGGGACCTTCACGGGGTCTCGATATGGTTTCTGAAGTTCGATCTCCCTCTCACTGATCCTCATATGGATCGTGAATGTGCTCGCTTTTGTGGGGATGTAGAGAGCACCGAATATGAAGAGGTCGGAGGCTTGGTATTGGAGATGTAAAGGGAAAATATGACGCCCAATGGCTCCAAAGGGAGAGTAGGGAAGCAAGAGAGGAGGGTGAAAGGCTTGACGTTGAGAGAGTGGCTTCAGTTAGGCAAAAGCTTGAAGGAGAGAGGGTTTAGGGTCGCGTGGGTTTAGGTTGAGAGAAGAGGTAGGTGTTTTTTGGGTTTGAGGGGCTGAGAGAGTTTTTCATTGGGAGGAGAGGTTGGGGTTTGAGGCAGTGGAAAGAGAGGGAGGCGTGCGTTGGAGAGAGTGTTGAGTCCGAGAGAGGGAGAGAGGTTGAGTGCGTGGAGATATATGGGAGCGTGTGAGTGTGAGTTCCACGGGGGAGTCAAGAGGGGGGCGTGTTTTAAAAGAAAGGTTAATGCATGAGAGAAATGGGTAGGATTGGGACTTGGAGTGAGATGTGTGGAGAGAGAAAAATAAAATAGGGAGAGAGAGAGAGAGTAAGGTTTGAGAGAGAGAGATGGACAGGGAGTCACATGGGAGAGAGATGGGGACCTTGGGAAAATCATGTGGGGCCCACTTGATTTAATTGTTGAGAGTTGAGTGGGGGAAGAGAGAGAGAGAGAGAGATGGATGTTGGGAAGAGTGATGGAAAGAATGAGTGGAGATTGAGAGAGGGATGTAGGGAAGAGCGATTGAGAGAATGAGTGGAGAGAGAGGGATGAGAGAGGAGGACAAATGAGGAGAGAGAGAGAGGGAGAGGGATGTCTGGAAGAGTGATGGAGAATGAGTGAAGAGACATTGGGTTTAGTGAGAAAGAAAGAGAGACAGATGTTGAAAGGAGAGAAGTATGGAGCATGGAACATGGAGTACTAGGGTGTACTATAGCTGTATGGTCCCTAATGTGGTTTAGGTTAGAAAAGTCATGTTTTTGGTAAGGCAAAATTAGGATTTTGACTAGAGAGGGTCTAAGCCAGATTTCTAGGATTTCAAAGATTTTCGGTTCCCTAGAATTTCCTCAGCGGAAAAATGGAGTGTCTACACTCTTGTTATCTCAATTACCAAACTGGGCCTCAGGCATTCACAAATGTTCCAATTCACAGACTATGTTTACAGATCCTCTTTAGGCCTCTAAATCAGACATAGTGCAAAAGTTTAAATTAATCATGCCAATTTTAAGCATTAACCTTCATCAAGTGAAGCCTCAAGTCACAAGGCCGGACACCCTCCCCTATGCATGCCATAACAAATTGTGAATATTGAAAGAGAACATCTGCAGCTGCTTGCTTCTTTTCCTCAACCTGCAATAATTTCAATATATTTTAGTCACTAGAAAATACAGACAATGTGTTCTTTAAAAGCACAATATGAGCAATTAGTGGACATCAAAGACATAAGATGCCAACATATATGTCTGATTAGATGAATTAGCTTAATACTAAAATCAATCTCAAGGATTCAGATGGGAAAGAACCAATAGCACTATGGTGCGAAATAAGGGTATTTTAAGAGTAGACAAGAGGGATTGTTAATAGAAAAAGAGTACAAATCAAAAGAGGAAGTAATGATAAATGCAACAAGTCTCTCAATGCTAAACCATTCTCACTTATACCAAAAATTTGACAGTCTTATCAGTCATCATATTTCTTCCCTAGCCCCTTTTTTCTAAAACCCCAAGCTGTCCTCTCTTAGACTCTCCACCTCTTGGAGCCTCTAAAGGGACACCCAGAAAAAGGTTTAATAGAGGAAGACTCCATGTCAGGTCATCTCCAAATCGTCACTCGAAAATAGAGCGCGACACAAGATTTTGCAAGTATAAATTTTAGCATGAGACATGCCAGTTTTCTATCAGTGCCAAACCATCCATCCCAACAATTACAAATTAACAATAGTTGTAGCACTCATTATACTCTTATCCATTCCTTCAAATGTGTGGAGGTCAGCTCCTAAATCTTCTATCTTTGCACTTTGATAGTGTCTTTCTATTGACAGTCAGTCCATGGTAATATGGATTTACCAAAGGGGTCTCGATCATCCAAGAATAGCATAAGATGATTAAAAGCCAATTTAATACCAGCAATGATACCAAAATATATTTATGGAAATCTCTTCTTCTATTGGACAATGGAATCATTCATCAAATTGTAATATCTCTTGTTCACACTTCAACATAATCAAGTTGCAAAGCCTAAGAATAGACATGCGCTGAAGGTTACCCATTCTTTCATAATTCCATTAAGCTACCAAATACTTTTTTCGCCAGAAGCAATTTTGACAACCTAAAATACTTTATTTTTATTTCTTTATTTTTTAAAGCAGATCACTTAGCCTAGAAGAAATCTCTAGCTACCCACATTTGATTTAACAAATCTACCATATGTTTTAAACCAAGAACCTCTTGAATATGGCCACCTAAATAAATTTGAATGTGCATACATTATTCAAATTCCGAAGAACTACATAATTAATATAGAACCAATGTCTAATAATCCAATACGTGTGCCTTTCTTGGTTTCTATGACACCGATCGTTATGCAAGAAATGAAGAAAGAAAAACCAACCAAAAAAAAGGTGCTTCCGCATCGATGAGCAAATAAGTTGTACTAGAAACAAGATTAAATTGCCACTGCAATACTTGCTAGCCAAGTTTCTGATTAGTGATTACTAATACATCCCCATTTTCAATGACCCCATTAATCCTTTATCTTTAAGTCTATCTCCACATAGTGAAAGGGAATCCTCACCAGAAAAGCACCGAAAGCCAAAAGTCACATAACTCTATGGGAGTATGGGTTGACCACAGAGTCCATCTTTTCAAGGAGAAGTAAATGATCAATACATATACAATCCATAGATCTTGGACAGTTCTGCAGAATCCAGAGAGTTTCGTATTCCCCAAATAGTCTTGTTCATCGACAGATTCCAGTCGAAATTGCACGAACTCAATCCATTTGTGCCAGTAATCACCACAAACAAATGCACTAGATTAATTTTCCTATTATAGAAGAAATAGTTTCTAGGGTTTCTCGTATTCATCTTAAACATGGAAAGACATATCTGTGAAAATCTAGATAACTGTGAAAATCTACAATTAAAACAGAAGAAAAAATAGAGGGAAAAAATGGTCTCAACAATGATAGCTCGAGCCCTTCGTCAAAGCCATAGAAATTCATGGTACACGCAAATATCACAGAGAGAGGGAGAGAGACCTCGTAGTCATCAATGGCTTTAGTCGGAGATGTATCGATCTGGCAAGGTTCGTCTTCTTCCATCTACTCAGAACTTCTCTCGCTTGCACCGCAAATGCCGTTTTCGAGTCCTCTCCCCTCTACCTCCCTCAAGTCCTCTTCTCGGATCTCACCAGGTCCGTTATAAACATTTGCTCTTTCGTAATGGTACCTGGGTCATTATAAATCTCGGAAAAGTATAGAAACAAAACTCGAGGCTTTGCAATGCAACGTCCTAGGCTCAATTCCTAATAAGAGCCCTCGTCCGAACTCCGCCTACAAAAATATATATTTGATGAGCATTGTCCATTTACTTGTGATTTGATGCTGCTGTAGCATAAACTTTGTCCATTTACTTGTGATTTGATGCTGCTGTAGCAGGAACTCTGTCCATTTACTTGCGGATGTTACATCCGTAAATAATTTTATTTGGGTTTCTCAGAGATTATTTATTTTTTATATAAGGAAGTTACTATCTTTCATATCTCTTAAATTTTAAAATGGGTGATTGTAAGATTATCATTGAATAGATACGAAGTTTCAAAAACAAATTGTCGGATTTCAGTACTCACTCCAAGCCATTTAATTTGACATATAATGAATAGGAATATTGTGAACTCTATATACAAATGATAAATTGTCACTTTCTAGACAATCCCCCTTAAAATTAGAGAACGCAACCTCTTCCATCTATAAACTAACCTAAAAAAAGAGAAATTCTAATTCACATTACTCTATGCACTTGAAAAAATAATCTTAAATTTGGATGGGGACTATCCAATTTTTTTGGAAGATCAAATCTAAGCCTTAGAAAAAGTATCCCCGCTTATCAAAAGTGACTCACAAATCTTAGTGAACTCCATTTTGGATCGCCATAAACCTCCTTGGAATCTTCACACCTCTGAATCTATTTGCTCTCACCATCTTGCGAGTCGCTCGTGGAGAATCTCTATCATGGGGGCAACATGGTGGCAGATGACTTGGCCCAAAAAGCTGCAACCCGCAGGCCACAGTTTGGCGAGCCCAACTTCCAGATTTTTTTATCTTCTCTCATTTTTTCTTATATGGCTGGAACTAAATATTATAGGATTGTAACATAAGATTTGTACTTCCATTTCTTTCACTATTAATGAAAACGGGGAGGCGCACAAATCCCCATTAATTTACCCAAAAAAAAAAAAAAAGACTGAAATTCATATTCTCTTTCCAATATAATCATCTAGTGATTTTTAGATAGTTCTTAAGATTTTATATTCAAAAGATCCACCCAAACAGGTCATTTGCTCGAGGGAGTGGATGGATGGTAATGCTCCCACAAGAGCATAGCATATTCGCTCAAATATCCTCCAAAGTATATCTTTTGCCTGAGATGTAGATAGATAATATGCTCCCGACAGGACTATAGTATATGTGTTAGGATACATAATAGAGTATTTTAATTGTATCTAATATGCCCGTTCAGGAGCATGCAATGGACCGATGCCCTCAGACAAAAAAAAAACTACTTCGGAGATTTCTTTGACATGAAATATTGAGATTCACATGAGAATCATTCTATAATTATTTTAGAAAAATCAAACTTCAATTTTCAAATGTCAAATACTTAAACTTGACTGACCAAAAAATGGGTGGGCACTATTCAATCGTAGGATGTCATTTTTTCAGGCGTAATGTATTTGATATTCCTTTTATCTCACTTTTCTCTTTTCTTTTCTTTTTTTTTTTTTTTTGAAGTTAATCTTTTGTTGAAGTGGTTACATCCTCAAATTTGAGAGCCTCCAATGGGTTTTACTCAAGGAAGGGAATAGAAAAAATACTATGCATGGAGCTATGAAAAAGGGAAAACGTTTATGTAAGGTTGCAATAACATATCAAAATATACTCTAGAAAAGAGTGCTCCGAAGTCGGTGAACCTTCTAATTAATCATATTAACCTCGAGATGTATAGCCATAAAGAAGAAAAAAAACTTCAAATCCAAAAAAAAATGCTTCTTGTAGCAAGTTATTTGAGGACCATCTATTTTCAAGATTTTCAAATATTTATAGATCTGGCTTATCTATACCATTTTTAAAATGTTCAATTTTATAACTATGTCTAGTACAAATTTTCAAACTAGTACGAAGTTTCTGACACTGAAACTATATCTTTAGACAAAATTTAGAAGTGCACTTAACTCTACAGTAGAAGAAGGCAACCTTATGTAAACCTCACCCATGAAAAAAAGTTACTCCCTTAAATTCTCCTAAATGACTCCCTGTCTTCACCACATCCATCTCCGATGGTTCTCCTCAGCAGAATATGGTGCTATCCTCACCATATGATGCTCAGCATAAGAGATCTCAATTACAAAGGGAATGCCTAGAGTAGAAGGGTAGTACGTGCAAAGTGCATACCAACTCCTCTCGAAGAGTAGTGATAATTGCATGATGTTTCATATGCCAACCTAGTGCTATCATCTGTTCGTATTTTTTATTTTGAAAAACATTTGTATGTATTTCAAAATAACACTACATTTTGTGTGGTTTTTTTAAGTTTTATTTAGTAGAGAGAGAAAGGTGCGAGTTTTTAATCCCAAATTGAAGAGAAAAGTATGTATTGAGTGGTATTTAAAAGTGTCATTCTCATGCCAATGTTCTTTGCAGTAGGCTTCTGGTTTGGGTGCATAGAACCTAAAAGTACAACAAAAGGTATCCCGAAGACAAATTGCCCTTTCTTATGCACAAATTTCACAATCTAGAAGGGGAGCAAATATCATTTTGAGAAAGCGCTCATGCGTACCCAAAAACATGAAGGAATTTCACTCATTTTTGCTTATTGTTTTTACTTTTTGCCCTTTTTTCACCCAAATGTTTCCAACAATTCCAGATGATATTTTACCGGTAAAAAAACAAGGATATTGTCATGACTTAGTTGAAAGTCATGAACCTTGATTTCATAAGACTCAAGCACTTTAATGGAATGAGCGACGCAATATAAAACATACCGGCAAACAACATACTGTGTTTTAAAGAGATAAATAAAAATCGTGAAGGAAATCACAAGAAAGAACAAAACATGCGGATTCCAGCAGGGGCCCATAAACACAAGAGAAGAAACATCTACAAAGGGATCTCTCTTTCTACAAGAAACACTTTCTTTATTCCATAAAATTCAATTCCCTCCATTACAACTCGTGTGCTCCTTTTAAAGGAGTTTTGATTCTACAAACTAAAGAAAACTACTAAAAGAAGATAGCTACCAAAAACTATTACGTATTCCCACCTTATTCAACTCCTACCCACGTTATCCTTCACAAATTAGGCCTTTCCTCCCTGTAACTAAAAGATTAACTACTTTGTAATAAGATTAGGCCTTTCCTCCCTATAACTAAAAGATAACTACTTTGTAATAAGATTAGGCCTTTCCTCCCTATAACTAAAAGATAACTACTTTGTAATAAGATTTCCTAGCATCTCACGTCCCTATGATAGGGGATAAGCTTCCTTCAATTTATGGATTCCCATTCTCAACCTCTTAAAATATCTCCCTACCAACTAACTAGAATGATAACTAACTAAAACAAATCTATCTATTAAAGCAAACTCTCTTCATCTCTAAAAGATATATCTAAATGATTTTACCTCCTAAAAACAAGCCACTTCTTACTAAAACCTCTTTTTTTTTCACGTTGATCTTAAAAGTACGGGTCTTATCTAGAAGACAACTATACCTAAATCCAACCCATACATAAAAACGGACTTATAAAGAGAAGATTTATCAAACGGACCCCAAAAATCCTATATTTAATAATTAATCCTAATAAATAAAACTACAAGTCTATTCAACCTCTAAAAATAAAATTAACAAAAAAAAAATTAAAAATTTGTGGCATCCAAAATTTGATATGCATCAATGAGCTTCAAAAGATGGCAACAAAAGGGACTCTTCTTGCACACTACTATCAAAGTGGCTTCCATAGTCACTGAATCAGTATATGAATGACCGCCTACAACTAAAGATTCTACTGAGGAGCAAACTCAAGCTTACATAAGATGGATGGAGGATGATTACATCTCAAAGGCCATATTCTCAATGCTTTAGTGGATCCCATATATGATATGTATGTATCAGTCGCAAAGGCGAGAGAATTATGAAAGCTTCTTGAAACGAAATATCTCTTAAGAGTCTGATAACACAAGATTTCTTAATCCTATTTGTCTGGATATTAAATTCATTGAAAACAAATCAATTCTTCCTTACGTATATAAGTTGCAGCTTGTAGTCAATGAACTTGAAGATTGTGACATTCAATTAGATGAATCTTTACAAGTGGGCACTATAATTCACAAGTTATCTCCATTTTGGAATTAGTATCAAAAGAAAATGAAGCACAAGGAAGTAGACCTTAATGAAAGAAATACCGATGTGATCTTTGCTGGGGAAATATAATTTTTAAATTTTTTTAATAATAATCAACCTTTATAAATTTGGCAACAAGATCACTCACAGATGGTCTTATTACAAACAATAAAAATTTCAAAAATAAACAACACATCAATAAAATAAATCTCAACTTCTTGATGCCATTCATACAACCTAATACTGTGCTTGAGAATATGAAATAAAGAACAAGTGAGTATAATATAAAGATGCCGGAGATTATCTCAACCGGACTTCTTACACCCCATACCGAGTCACCGCATCTACGGGCTCGAGATCTGCAGTCTAGCTTCAATCTCGAATCGGGAAAGCTGATTTCGGCCAAACTATGTAACCATCTGTAATTCTTCACAAAACCCTAACCTCCAAAAATAACTTAGGCTTCCCTCTAATTTCTACAACCCTTAGTTTCTTCTTAAGTCTAGGGAGAAAAAGAGTAGTAATTAGAGTTAGGGTGTGGCCACCCCTTTGAAACTTTGGGATAGAGAGGGTTAGAGCGAGAGTGGGATGTGCCCCTCAAAAAGAGAGAGAGATTGCTATTATTTTAGAGATAGGAAAGAACTCTTCTATTTATAAAGAAAATAAGATCTAGGGTTTCTTTATGGTTTTCCATAGTTTGCATCCTTCATGAGATTGAATTTATACCGTTGATCAATGTGACTTGTGAGGTGAGAGATCTGAGTCATCTACTCCATAGACGGGCCATTAACATTATGAAAAGAGCTTGGACCATTATCCCTATTTCCTTAAACCATTTTCCCATCAATATATTTAGATAAAATAGATATCATGCATTCTATAAAAATAGCATGATCATATCACATGTTCCATAATGATATGTCAAACATTATCAAGTAAATAAATACTACCAAAATTTTTAAATAAGATAAGGTCAATGTTTACCATCTGTTAAAATTGACCACATCCCTTTTAAAGCATACTTATCATATTACAAAATATGCCATGGCCGCTATGTCATT
>NW_006498404.1:314521-377560 GCF_000471905.2 Amborella trichopoda
CAAAGAAATAAGAGGAATTCAAAAGGGTGGGGCGTGCCACCCCTTTGTTCCACATGTGGGCCCCCATCCACAAGCCACATGGTGGACCCATGTGCACTTTGGGCGCCTATGAAATTTTATGAAAAAAATTAAAATTATATAAAACAAATTAATATATATTTGAATGTTTACAACTTTGTAAAATCAATAATTGTATTTTTATAAGTCCAAAAATCATAATTAAAATATTGAGAGATTCATAAAAATTCAAATAATAAAACTAAAATCATTTCAATAATAAAATAAACACAATTAAATAATATGATGGGAAAAGGATCCATATAGTTTTAGGAATTCAATATGTAAGGTACTCTACCTTCAATTGTAGACTACAGACTACACTAGCTTTATCAAACCGATTCAGTGTTTCTCATGACCCACAGTCCAAGCAGAGATTCATTAGTGGGTCACCAAAGTTAAGTCGATGAATCAAGAGGTCGCAATCTCAATCTGTGGATTACAAGTCCTCCCCTAGAGACGAGTCAAGGTCACTACGACCTGATGTGACCACAGCTCTATGGTGCATAGGGGTATCTCTCGCACATGCATGCTCTTCACCTAAATGTGGATATCTGGCTTTTCCAAACGATCTATTAATATGCATGCCTTGTGATGGAACATAGATGAGGTTTTGGCCCCCGTCTCAGTAGGCCTACCATCACACACAAGGGTCACACAGTCCCTCGGTTCTCTCATCTACGCATAAGCTCCGACCTCGTCAAGGGCTAACCCAAAATCCTTCTCGGTTAATTCTTTAGGCCCAGGGACCTTGGGTTTTACAATCGACTAGCCTAGATCGATAAGCACAGTCCGGTATAAGCAAACATCATTCGCTCAGTGTGTCCCGAGGGACCACACTCCTACTGAGTTTATGTTTCACCATAATAAAAGTATTTCAATACACATTCATAAGGCCTTTAAAGGCCACATAAACCCAACACTTAATTTGGTTCAACTTTAGATCTCTTCGAATTGAAGAAGAGAATAGACTTTGAGAAAAAAAAAAAATGAAAATATAGAATTTCAAACTAAAGCAAACCTTGTTGAGCAAAAGTCAAATGCTCAAATTAACATGGAGCATTTCTTTCCTAAGGTCCAAAATGATAATTCTAAGGGCCAAAAGTTTAATGCCAAAACAAATAAAAGAATATGCTCATGTTTTGTATGTGGAAAATTAGGACATTACTCAAGAAAATGCCAACACCAAAAAGGACCCAAAAGGCCTAGAAACCAAGTCAATATAACTATAGAATATTTTGTGGCAACGGTCACTTAAGTAAATATAATTGATAAAGATGATGGATGATGGGTTGATATCGGTGCTACTATTCATGCGTCTATAATATAAATCTATTTACATGAAAAAATTTCTTCGTGTGATTAGGTGTGAGAATATTTTCACACCAATTAGTTCCAGTGTATTTTTTCACACCAATTAGTACCTAAGTGATAATTGGCTCTCTCAAAAATTTTCATGTGGACAAGAAGAGCCAAAATAGAAAACATTTTTTTTACAAGCTCATTTTATTAAAAAAGTCAACTTAAAAGGTTTTCTCTTAAAAAGCCTTACGATTTTTACTAGTCCACTCGATATCAAGCAAAAAGAAAGATTGGTTAAGTAAGCAATCGAATTGGATTCGATTAGACAATACCAACTAAATCGACTCCCATTTCTTCTATAACTAATTGATTGGGCATATTTCACTTTTTCTTAATAGGAATAAGTATTACTACTTCCGATTATGATTCTGGTGCTTCTACACTTAAGTAGGGGATGTATCGCTCAAATCGTTGGTCTGATGCTAGCCGTAGCTTTGGTCTCGATGCAGCTTTCCCCATGGGCATGATGCTCAATATTTACAACTTTTTGGTCAGTTAAGGGTCGAGATAAGGCCGATTCACAAATTAATGTGCCTTGTGAAGGTACAATAATTGTCAAGAAATACAACTACATATGGTCTAATAAGAAGAAAGAATGTGACTCAATATCTTCCAACCACTTGGACCTAATTTATCTCTTTTGAATGTATTTTTTTTGCCCAAACAAAATTAAAAATGAAATCTCTATTTATTTTTTTTTCTAAACCCCTATCTCCCTCTCTCTATAACGTCTATTTTTCCTTATATTGTTGAAAAAGAAATAGAGAGAGGGAGAGAAAGACATTGGGTAGAGAAAGATGTAAGAAAGAGAGGAGGAGAGAGAGGTTTAGAAAAAAAGAAAAGAAAAGATAAATGTGTCTTTTTTAATTTTGTTTGGATAAAAAAAGTACGGCCAAAAAGAGTAAACTAGGTCCAAAGGGTTAGAAGATATGTTTTTGTAGAATCTCTATATCGTCAAAAACTTTTTAAAACTCCATATCTGTTGAGAAATAATACACCAAAATAAAGATCTGTCGAGAAATAATACATAAAAATAAAATCTATGGAGATATTTTCCCTTCTATGGATGTTGACATGGTTCCATGCATGAACGTGTTAGCATAAGCAAATGCACCCACCCATTTTTATCTCCACTCTCGTGCTAATGATCTGTCAATACATGGCTACGGACATGCACGATGATGACGTGTGTGGAAAGGATGCATATTCAGTAAATGAAAATGGTTTGAGAGGGTTGCGGCCCTATCGAAGTAAGTAAGCTTCACCTCATAACTCATCCAAATTTACAGTTCAAGTATTGGAATACTTTTACACTGATCATCTCGACTTAAACATTATTGTTGTGAAAAAAAATTAGGATTTTAAGTTCTAAAAGTGATTTATATTGTAACAAATCATCTAGACCGTCAATTTCGCCCTAAAAATAAGTGTTTACATATCCGTTGTCCTATTTTTTTAATTTCAAATTTTATTGTTGGTGTTGAAAATTGATTTTAGAGCCATCATGGAGATTTCTTTTTGTCGAAAGTGCTTCCGAAAAAGGATTTGAGGTGAGGCTTTATTTTGTGTTTATAAAGCCTAGGCCTTGTAAAAACCTTAAAAAGCATGAGAAGGCCAAAAAATCTTGGCGGCCCAATTGGATGTCAAATCCAAATCTTGATTTGAGATTATTGGATGACCCAAATTGGATCTTAGTTGTCCAGTTGGTCCAAACTTTCAACAAGCCAAAACCTACTCCTAGGTGGCCTAAAAATATGAGCTGCTCATTGGATGGTTCAAACTCAGATCTAGATCTGAGAGATGACCCAGATTGGATCTCAGCTGTCCACGCTGGTCCAAGCTTTCAACCAGCCAAAACCTACTCTCTCAGCGGTCCCAAAAAGCCATACAGTATGATACTGTTCAACCTTGCCTCATAGATTTAAACAAATTCCATAAACCACATAAGGAAAGCATTGGAACAGGATAATTGCAGATAAGCCACATGTGATGGTACAGGTAGCATTATAGAATAGTGTGCCACACAATAAGCTAAATCTATAAGCCAGAAAAGGAACGTGAACACGCCAATCTTTTTAGGGAAAAGTTTATATAGAATAGTGTGCCACACAAGAAGCTAAATCTATAAGCCAGAATAGGAGCGTGAACACTCTAATCTTTTAAGGGAAAAGTTCATATAGAGCCGAGGCTCTAAACAATCAAATTTGAGCCTACCACAAAAATTGCATTAGAAGAGGTTGTTTTGATACCCAAGTATCTTCAAATTGATTATCTCGACATTAAGATGTATGGACATGAGGACTTCAAGTTTTTGAAATAGTATATTTTGTAACGCATTTTTGGACCGTCAATTTTCCAGATTTTCAAGTTTTCATAAATTTGTCGATCTACGCTATTTTTGAAACTTCAAACTTTATAAATCAATATGAAAATATATTTTAAGGCTATTACAAAGACTTTCAGTATTGAAACTACATTTTTCGACACTATTTGAAGGTCAGTTCTAATTTGATTATTTAGAGCCTAAGCTTTATACAAACCGCACCCATCTTTTAAACATCACAAGTCTAATTCAACACAGTGCAATAAGTTAAAAAGGAGTCTGTAAAAGTTGAATAGAAGTCAAAAGATGAAGAAAAGAAAGAAAGGGATATCCTTAGCATTAACCCTAACTAAATACAAAGTGAAGAAAGCACAGAGAGGCTAAAATACAATCTAAATATAAATTACTAGCTCATTCTAGAGCTCTTAAATCGGTATCAGAATAACGAAACTGTAATCCTGTATGGTCAAGTACAATGACTATTAAGGCTTATTTGCGCTTGACATGTACACTTCCTCTCTAATATGGCTCATGGGCATTACACAAGCGCATGATTAGGACAGTTACACAATTCAAACTTTTGTATAAGACCATTATGATCTACACATTAGTTAACTAAATGTACGATGTTACATTAGTACAAGTCTGTGTCCTATCATTACTTTAAAAAATTGATTTGTTGGGAGAGACAAGTGACTCCGCCAAAGTAGCATTGGTGCATTCCAGATTTGCAGATCCTTTGCGCTTTGTTTCATCACTACACGGAACCGCACGCACTACTTAACCTGCGCACGACACCAAGGAAAGGGGTATGATACAAGGCGTGCTAGTGCCTTACGCCTCATAAACACTTCTATATCTAATGATCACTTGCATAGAGAAAAATCGAATCGGAATGGTTAATCGGACATGGGCATGGAAGTAGTCTAATCAATCTAACCGGTAAATTTGCTGGTCAAACTGTTCTAATTGAACAAGTATTGAGCAGTTAAAAAAGTGTTAAAAAAATTAAAGTAAATACCAAACAAATCTAATAAATTATCAAATTTATATTTAAAAATATTACACAAAGCACAACTAAATAAAATTGAAAATTAATGAAAAACTAGATTTAAAAAAATCAATTTGTACGTAGGAGTATTTTTTATTTTTTTTAAAAAAAGATGGAAAAATGTAAAAATAAGTATTAATATCCAAAACAATTTCCAATCTTTACCATAATGATAAAAACATTTAAAAATGCATTACAAACAAAATTCGTTATTTTTTGAGATTTATATCATTTTTTAAATGTTTTTTTTTTTAATACCTAACAGGTCACCAAAACCCATCTAACGGGTGGTTACCGGTTAGACCGCCCGTTTTTTCCTTCAATGCTTGCATATGTTATGTTGCTATATGCTAACGAAAGAGTATGTTGATTTGTACCTGTGTTTAAAAAAATGGACTTCCAGATTATATTGGTCAAATATTGGTTCTGAGCTAGCTCGTTGTATCTTATAGATTTTTCGCCTATAAAAAAAGGATATGTTAGGGTGCTTACATTATGGAATAATTTATTATTGTACTCAACAAAATTTAGACACTTATATAATTTTGTTTTATACAAGAATCATTTTTTTAATTAAAGTATTTTTTGTCATTAGAAAAGCTGTGATGTCATCCACATGAAATGTGATGTCAGTTAGATAAATGACATGTATTTCTCAATAAAAAATGCCCAAGCTCGTAGCCTCTCGACTTCAAGCCGGTTTGGCCGGTTCGTAAAGCACCGGTCTTTAGTGATCACGAGTCCAAGAGAGAGAGGTGGAGCGTCGGCATTATTGGATGGTATCTGTTTTGATAGCAATGGTAAATTTCCCCATACGTTCAAACAGGACTACCAATTTCACATCAAAGGTTTGCTTCACGATAAAGGACAAGGGCTGCCGAAATTGAACAGCAAATACTAAATATTAGGGTAACGGAATAACTCATCATAGAGTCCATAATCCATAATTTATTACCCAAATTGGGAAATAAAGCCAAGGATAAGGAACGTAAATGCTGAGGTTTCGCCCCACTCATTATTGAGCCCAAATTCACCGAAATTTCAATTCAACGTCTAAACTCAGAGTCTAGAGAGAGAAACTAAAGTGTCCAAATTGCGGATAGAGGACTCGACCAAAATCACCATGAAAAATACGGTTCAGAAAATGAGATCCACAAAGTGTGGTAGATAGATTGATAGTGAGAGCAACCAACCCAGGATAAACGTCATTGTAGCTTTAGAGAGAGGGAGAGGGAGAGCGAGGAAGAACACGGCATCAAAGCTTGAAAATGAAAGTGGTGCCTAGGGCCAATGATGGACCGGATTCTAGCCCCAACCAATTGGGCTTATCTTATCCGGGTCGGCCCTGGGGTTGACCCGGTGCTCAGGCCCTAGTGTTTTTTTTTGAAGTAAATCCACCGATCCGAGCCACCAGACCTATTGCCACCTAAGGGTGATAATGGACCCGGACCCGATCAGGGACCCGTTGGGTATACCCAATACAGGTCTGGGTATAGGTCCAACATTTGAACCCGGGTTTGAGTCTAAAACTTGGACCTGAACATTCTTCATGTTCGGTTGGATCCGACCTCTACCCGCAAACTCCTACAAATAAAATACTTCAAGCCCTATTTGTTTACTTGTATTAAGGACTGCATACAATAAGAGAAACTCGTAGTCATCTTTAGCTATTAAGCAACAAATCAAACGGTCTAAAATTTAATGATATGTGATTGGGACTTTATTGTCAATAATTTAAGTATATGAAAATTAAAACCAAAAATAACAAAAAAAAATCTCATAATGAGGGTGGCAAGGACCTCACAATATTCGGATCCGGTTTCAAAATTTAGACCTAAACACTATTCGGGTCTAGATTCCGGACCCGCCGGTTGGCACCCCTAATGGGACCGGCGATGGCATGGGCGCTGTCCCGCCTACCTTTGTAACTTCGGAGCCATATTTCTGTCGCGTTGTGGCCCTGCGAATTAATTTTACAAAAAAAAATGGCGCACTTCCTTTCTCCACTGCCCCACTGCGAAGCTTCCTCGAATGTCACCAGCGCTCCTCTAGCCTTTAAACATTCGAAAGAAAGAGAGAGAAAAACATAGAGAGAGATGGCCGCCATGCCTCCTGATTCAGGCCAAGTCACCCTCTCTTCTGAAGCTCACAGCTTCGCCATCCATGGCCAGATCATGATGCTCATACTCCTAATCCTATTCTCCCTCTTCATTTTCTCTCTCCTGCTTCGTCTCTATCTCAAATTGGCTCGAAGAGAAGGCTCACAAGACAGCCGGAATCCGGCCGGAGATGATTTCCCGTCGACTATTTCTGGGAATTCTTCAGTCGCTGGTTCAAGGGATAAACCAGAAGGAGATAAGGGCTTCTCGATTGTGAAGTGGGTTTCGCCGGGAAAGGTATTCCGAACGGTGTTTCCGGGAGAGAAGACGGAAAATGGTACGGCGCCACCTCCCAGGCCTCCTGACCAGCCTATCGTTGTGGACGTGGACAGAAGTTGATGTTTTAGAGAGAGAAAGTAGAGAGAGAAAGAGAGAGATGCGTATGAAAATACTGATTCTGTAATTTGCCGAGTAGAGAAAGATGTGTATGAAAGTACTAACTGTGGGTTGTCTGAGAGAGGCAGTTTGACATGCGCATGTGCACTCATGTGTATAGATTCTATAGGATATAGTTCATGTACATGTGTTTGAAACTTGAATGGAAACTATAAATTTTCAGAGCTCAAAATGCTGTCATGTATATACAAAAATACTATTTATCTTTAGTATCAGAGGCCTAAATGCTCTCACAAAAATATTATTTCGTTTTTATTTATATGTTCATCAAATTTTAAATAGGGTGGTTTTAAGTGTGTTGTTGACTAGACTCGCAATTCAAAATTATTTTTAAAAAATACAACCCGTAAGAATTTAATTTAACATCTAATGGGCCTCGAGTGCTTATGACCTCCTTGTAAAATGGTAAATAATATCGATCCCCATGATTTTGATCCGTTTGAGCAAAGTTCGGCGTACCACATGTGGTATGCGGTGTAAATATGGGCCGTCCGCCGTTGGTTGTTACTAGTAACGGTAGAGATGAGATAATGTTTTCATAGCAGAACTGCGGTTCATTTTTCTCATCCATTTATGATTATGATGAACGATGGATGGGTAGTGTGTATGATGCATCTATACGGCATCTCTGCACCCATTGCTTTCCATGATGAGAAATACGTTTTTTCCATTTTTGTATATAATTTTGCTTGTATCTGCTCTGATTCATGATATGAAATCTCTCTCCTTCTCCGCCGGATCTAGTGAGAGAAGGTATCTAGGTCTGGGTCTGATTCCCCTTTATGTTTATGCAACAACATATCTAGGCCGTTAGTTGAGAGAATGAACCGTTGATGTACTATTGTGTACCTTCAAACGTGCATATTGTGTAAGGGATTGTGTACAATGAAACCAATTTATCTTTAATACAAGGTGTTCACAATTTTTAGAGAGTTTGGATGCGTTATAAAGTTCGAAAAAATTTCTTTTGAAGTTTGAGCTTGGTCAATAAAATAATTGTAGCCACTCAATTTCACATTCAATGATCATGATTATTGTGACCACTTTATATCAAAAGGTGAATGGTTTCGTTATGTACTTTCCCATTATGTAAAAAGATTGTATACAATGAAACTATTTACCTTTTAAATTGGAAGGTCACAATTATTTGCAATCATTTCATGTGAAATCTGTAGCTCGGATGTGTCATAAAGTTCGAAATTTTTTTTAAAAACTTTAAGCATGGTCAATGAAATAAATATAGCCACCCAATTTTACATTTGATGGTCAAGATCAATTATAACCACTTCATACCAAAGGTAAATGGTCTCATTATATATTTTCCCTTATGTAAATGCAATTCTTATTTCTCAATAATAGGATTTTATGTAAGGTATCAATCTTTTTCTTTTTTCTTTTTTTTGACAAGAGTATCGAATATTATTATAAAATCTTAGAAAATATTATAATGATAAATCTAAAACAAAGAAGAAGAAATAGACAAAGACAGAAAAAAACACTCCTTTTTTAGCCAAGTCATCAACAATTGAGTTTGCTTCTCTGATGACATAGTTGAAAGTAATATTGCTTCCCAATTACATGTCCCAATTTTTTAGCCACAAAAATCGAAGACGCCTTAAGGGTCTAGAGACACAATTGCACCAATTAATAACATTGATAGGATCTCCTTCAATAATCAAACATAACCCCATATTTCTCGCCTTCCAAATCTTTAACCCTTGCCACCACAATGCAAACACCTCCATACCATTTGTTGTAGCCTCTCCAATAGTAGCCTGTCCACAAGGTGCACCAAGGCAAAATAAAACATTACCTTCACTATCCCTACATACACTCCCCACTCCTATGCTCCCTATGCTCCCTGGAGTACCACATGATGACCCATCAAAATTAAGTTTAAAGCATCCCAAATGAAGCGGAATCCAAACACATCGAGGTCTAACCTCAATATCTTTGGAAGCCACCAAATGAGCCGTGTTATATTCAACATTGCTTCTAGATACTCCCCAGCCCTCTTTTGTATTTCGAAACCAACTCCAAGTTTGAAACATGATTTTATTTTTTTAATTCTACCAAATCCATTGACATCCCATCAAAGGGCATTTGATTCCTTTTTAACCATAACTCCCACTTCTAAATATATCCCACAACATTCCTCCAATCTTCGGAACCCCACATAATTTTAACTGTGGCACCATAAGAAACACAGAAGCAGGTAAAGGGCAATACACTCCAACCTTTTGCCTCGCCCAAGACCATAGTAATCGAGTATAGGAGCAGTTCAAAAACAGATGGTTAGTATTCTCTTCATCACTTTAAAAAATAAGCACACTTTAATAATGATCTTTCCTCTTTTACGAAGGTTATCGATTGTTAAAATTTTGTTTTGGGCTCACATCCAGAATAATGACTTGCACTTTATGGGGAATTCTCCATTTCCTTATCTCTCTAAGTAAAGGTTGATTTCATCGTACTCGATCATGAAACAACTTATATGCAGGTTTGATTGAAAAAATTCCATCTCTCTCATGCTCCCAAACTGCTACATCTTTGAAATTATTTAAAATATGCCCTCCTTCCAACAACTTTAACAGATCCATATACTGTTTTGTTTTGTTGCAATGTGAGGTAATCGACTGCAAGTGCAGTTAATATTCCAAACCGTAGACATCCCATCTGAAACTCCCAATTCATTAACTTTTACCATGGGTTGAGCACTTCTAAGAAGGAGATCCGGATAGCTTAACTTTAACGGCATATCAGGAACCCACTTAGAATGCCAAAACAAAGTTGCGTGCCCCGACGTCTACAGTTTCCAAGAACAAATGACCTCATAGAAGCCATAGCCCTCCAAACATATGACTGACCACTTCCCTGCCCTCTCGCAACAATGTTAGAACTTGGCTCAAAACCACATATTCAGTCCAGTACTTCCTTTCAAAGCCCATTATCAGTATCCATGCCCCATCACCACCATTTAGCAATCAAAACTTGGTTAATAAACTTCAATTTTCGAATACCCAAACCTCCTTCAGCCTTTGGTGTATAAACCCGCTCCCAACTAACCAAATGGAATTTCTTCACGTCTTTATTTGATCCCCATAAAAAATTCCTCATCAGTTTCTCCAAATATTTAAAGTATCAGCCTTAAATAATTAAAGTAAGGTGCTCCTCAAAACTATGCCATTAAGTGTCGGAAAGCCTCGCACTGGTATGAAATTTATTTTTACCTCTATGTATAAAATTTAAAGCTCTATAATGAGCCAGATCGAATAGATTTATAGATGATTAAATTTTTTTAAAATGGATGGTCTAGATAATACGTTACAAGATGTACTATTTTTGTGACTTAAAATCTTTTTTCTTTGTATCCATCTATCAAGAGGTTGAAATGATCAATTTAAGGGCCTCTTAGCATTGGAACAACCTTTTGCATTCGGTTTTGTAGGCATGCTTACTTTAATAGTATAAAATTGACACCTTGTGTTAAACTTTTTTCCTTTCTATTAAGCCACGCTACTGAAATTTACCAAGGGTGCACCTTAAAGTCCCATTGGAAAATTTAGAGTAGGTATTTAAGCAAAAATTAAAATCGCTCATATAGGGTGTGGTTTGTATAAGGTTGCAACCCTAAACAATCAAATTAAGGTTGACTTCCAAACTTTGTCATGAGATACAATTTTGGTATTGAAAATTCTTAGGATGGTATGACAATCTATTTTTATCCTTACTGACAAAATTTTAAATTCCAAAAATGATTCAAATCTAGCAAATCTATAAAAGCATAGAAGTCTTAAAAATAGATGGTCCAGATAATATGTTGCAAGAAGCACTATTTTTAAGACTAAAAATATCTATTTTTCCTCTATATCTACATACATCCCGATGTCGAGATGATCAATTAGATGCTTTTCCAACATCGAAACAACATTTTTCAAAAGATTTCAGAGGTACACCTTAATTCTATATTTAAAGGTGTCAGCCTTATATAAAATGATTTCCATATACATATAGGAAAATTGTTTCATTCTGGCTGCACTGCATTTCTACATATGTAGTCCAGAGGTATAAAGCATCAATATTAAAGATGGATATAAATAGAGGGTCCAATAAAAAACAATTGAAATTAACGGTCCAAATACTTTCTTAATACAATTATTATTTCTAATTTTCAAATTTTTTTTTTTTCATACTCATGATCTCCATGTTAGAAATTACATATCCTTAAAAATTAAGTCCAAAAATCCATTTCAAATATAGATTTTTAAGAGGTGCCTCATTTCTACATGGCTCGTAGAAACCAGGTCCATATATCACCAATTATGCAAATCTATGAAGATTGAGAAGACTTAAATTGACTATCAAAGAAAAGTGTTGTATGACGCATAATTCTTGGCCCTCGTAGAAGGCATTTAGGAGGTTCATTAAACGAATTGCTTTTCAATTCAGATAGAAAGTGATTCGGTTATACTAGTAAATGTTATTTAGAATCGATGTCATGCTCTGTGGCGGTTATAGACGATTGCTGACAATTGCCGCACTAGACTCTCTACTCATCGATGGTCCATTGCACATGTCTATTGTGAGGTAAATATGTTTTTTGATGCTCTCGCCAAGAGGGCAGCTATTAGCTCTGGTGCTACTGTTTGGTGTCATCGCCCAACGAACTTTATTTCTCCTTTGATACTCCATGATCTGACGTAATTGTCCTATTATAAGGATGTAAGATGAATGTATTATTTTTTATTTCATTAATAAAAAAAGTGAGTAAGGGGCTTTCTTTCCCATTGACTTACCCAAAACAAAAGACGATGAGACTATTTTTGGGCTTGAAGTCCAATTTTTAGAGTCATCGAGACGAAAAGATTGATTTTCCAATTGCAGCTTATCGATGCTAATACTGCATCTCTTACTACAATTTGACACTACAAATGGACGTTGTTTTAGAAAAGGGTACGGTTTGTATAGAACCAAGGTTCTAAACGATCAAATTAAAGCTCACACTTTCAAATAGTATTAAGAAATATGATTTTATCTTTGTGATAGCCTTAAAATATATTTTCATCTCTAATTATAAAATTTCAAGCTTAAAAAATAGTGTAGACAAAGCAGATCTATAAAAACATGAAAATCTTGAAAATCGACGGTCCAAAAATGCATTACAAGATGCATTATTTGCAAAACTTGAAATCCATTTTATTCTCATGTCCATGCATATTGATGTCGAGATGATCAATTTGAAGATATTTAGGCATCAAAACAACCTTTTCTAATGAAACTTTTGAGGTGTGCTCTAATTTGATTGTTTAGAGCCTCGGCTCTATATAAACTTTTTACTTTACAAAATATCTTTCTATTTATGATTCCACAACACAAAATATCTTTGAGATACACAAAAGAGATTTATGTACCTAATCTGAACCCTATACAAGAGTAGAGAGTGCAAACAATAGGACATTCACCTTTTGTTCCCAAACTAGTAAGTGGAAATGAATCATAGACAATGATAAATTAACAAAAAGAATGTTGAAAAAAGAATGTTGAAAGATCTGTTTGGTCTTAAGAATGGTGAGGACTTCAAACTTTTTTTTAACCCGTCTCAGGTCTGGATAAAGGAGGTGGGTCGTGCTAGGCAGGAAGTTAATGTAAAACATTGCCAAAAGTTTTCATGAATCCCGAATCTCCATTATCAGCTTATGCTAAAGCATTCTTCGTAAGTGACGTGTTGTACTAGATTATGGCCTTATTAAGAGTATGATCATTGATAGAACAGAATGACAGACCAAGTTTCGTATAGTCGACTCCAAATAATTGAATAAAAGATTTGATGACGATAATATGAATGTTGAAAGATCTGTTGTCCCTAGTAATTATTATTGAGCAAAGGATGGAGAGTCTCGAAATAAACAAGAGTAAGTACAAATAAGAGTATAGAGACAATTATTAATCAAAGATAAAAAAAAGACCCAAGAGTTGTCTCCACACAAACATTCAAAGATCCAGCCCAATTTTTGTAAGTAAACAGAGAAATAATGGGGAGTACATAGAGGAGCAACATTTATATGATGTGTATGGTACACAATACACCGTCGGGTATCTACCGCCTATTTCCAAGATGGACATCGAAGATAGATTCTGTAGTATATCTAATTCACTAGAAGAGGTTATTTCGATGCCCAAAAATCATCAAACCAATCATCTCAACCTCAAGATATATGAACATGAGAAAAAAATGAATTTCAAATGTTGAAAATAATGCAGCTTATAATACATTTTCTAAACCAACAATTTTCAAGATTTTAAAGAATTCATAGATCCTCTTGATCGACACTATTTATGAAGCTATATATTTTATAATTAGAGATAAAAACAAATTTTTAGACCATCACAAAGATTTCCATTTCTCAAACATCTTTCAATATTATTTAAAGGTGGACCTTACTTTGATTATTTAGAGCAACATATAGATACTGCCAATGCCACGTGGCAACACGCTAAAACCGTTTCATCTTGGGAATGGGAACACTGATGCAGCTCAGATGTTGCTAAGTACCGAATGATTGCCCTCTTCCTCTGTCGCTTTTTTTTTTATTAGATGTTATTGCCCTGCTAATGGGGTTATTGTGAAGCCGTAGATAGATGCTTCTCCTCCTTTTCTGGTCAAATAAGAGAATGAAGAAAAAGATCAAAAAGCATCAACGACAAAGTATTGTAGAAAAACACGATACTTAAATATTTTTTATATTTTTCAAATTTTAAAAGGGAAAGGTTTATATGCTTCTCTTAGAGCATAGAAGTTCTATCTTATCCCGATGTTTCAAAGTATTTTATTTTTTGTTTTTTTTATACAAATTGTATGAATATGAAATTTGGCATGTGTCATCTTCTCATTGGGGGCTCACCTATAAAAAATATTTAAAAGAATTTTTTCGATAAAATATAATGATCAAAATACCCCTTGAAACTTTTAGGGGTATTTTGGTCATTTTATTTTATTGAAAATAGATTTTTTATATTTTTCGCTAGTGTGAGTTTAATAGAGGAATGGACGTCGAAAATTTGGTGTCAAAATAGTTTATAGAAAAAAAATTAAAATAAAATAGTGTAGAGACGTGACATTGTGATTGGGGCAATCTTAGCCTCTATTCAAAATGGATGGTTGGATAAAGGAGAGGATAAAATTTCTATGTTGTAGGGGAAGCATTGAAAGCTTGCCCATTTTAAAAATGTCTTTGGTTTCATATACTTTACGTTTGGGAAAAGTTTATATAGAGAAACAATCAAATTAAAGCCTACCTAAAAACTTTCACTAGAAAAAGTTGTTTTGATGCTCAAATATCCTTGAAGTGATCATCTTGACATCAAGATGTATGGATATGAGAAAAAAAATGGATTTGAAGTTTTGCAAATAGTGTATTTTGTAATGCCTTTTTGGATCATCAATTTTCAAGATTTTCAAGTTTTCATAGATGTGTCGATCTACAATATTTTTGAAGCTTTAAACTTTATAAATAGAGATAAAAATATATTTTAAGGCTATCACAACGATTTCTAGTATTGAAACCACATTTCTATACACTAGTTGAAGATAGACTCTAATTTGATGGTTTAGAGCCTAGGCTCTATACAAACGGCACCCTTTACGTTTATATCTCATTTTCCAAGAGTATTAGTATGTTTTTTATTTTATATTTTTTTATACATTAGATTGCGCTCAGAGTTTACGTTTTCATACTTCTTACCATCATGTGTTCGTAAAACATATAAAAATATTAAATAATTTTTTTTAAAAAAAAATATCTGTCTAAAATTTAGGAGTATTGTAGTTATTTTATTTATTTAAAATTATTATTTTTGAATTTTGGATTGTATACAGATGCATTATGATTAGGATTATAGACACCTAAAATTTAAGCTTAATAGGGTTTATAAAAAGCTAAATTAAAAAATGACATGCTCTAAACGAGTGGGATATGAGGCTAAATTATGAAATATTGAGAAGAACTTTAAATTCTTCAAATTATCAGGGATATTTACATCAATTTCCTTTTTTTATTCTTTTTACTTTGTTTGTGAAGACGGAAAAAGTTATCAATTAGTTGTCACCTAAAATGAATTGAAATTTAATTTATGCTCCTAATCATTAGATCTTGATTAAATTATTGAAATCATAATACTATTTGAATTTTAATATTTTTTTTATTATATAAAAGGATGCACAAGAAAAAATATAAAACGAATATTTTGTAAAATTTGATGAGAGCACTGATATTTCATACAACAACACTTCGACATTAACAAATATCACGTCACTATATAGGAGTGTTTTGATGCAAAATAAAATCACCATCATGTAGATGTGTACACACGATTACAATATTGGCCTAAGTAATAAAAGTTTGATCCATCCGAGATCATGCCCAAACGTAAAATTTGAAGAGTCGAAAGAGGTGGGTAGCATCAAATTACAACTTAGGAGTCGAACAGCCTGAAAATACCTTTGTTTCTTGCAAATGGTCGGCCAAGCTGGCTTGGCTAGCATGAAATCCGAAAAGACAAAGTAAAAGTAACATAAATAGAGAGGAGACATGCAATAAAGATCTACTTAAAAAATAAAGATGAATATAATTGAAAATAACGACAAATACTAATTAAATTAAAGAAACTAATAAAAGAAATAAGAGAAAGAAAGGAAAGCAGGATTAATAGATCTACTAATAAAATAAAACTAAGTGACTCAAGAAAATAATAAATCGAAGCAAATAACAAAGAACGTAAAGTTAAAAAGAAAGAAAGAACCTTGAATGCAAGGCCCTTAGGCCTGACACTTGGAGCTGGGCTCAAATCAGATGGCGAAGATGAAATCTTTACTCTTTGATCTTCGAGATTGACAATCCTATGGGGAAGAGAGGAATGCCTAGAAATTTTATATCTGGGGATTTTGATAGCTTGAAATGATTTGTTTTGACCTCTAAAATTAACTGACCAGGTTCGTAGCACTAGGGTTTAATAGCCAAGGTCTAGCGTCCGAAGGATGGATGGTTCTATGACAGAGGATTAGGGCTTTTGTATCTAGGTCCGCTGAAATTGGCTAGAAACGGCTCCAATACATGAATGTTCTAAAGCAAGAAGACCAATCAGCGGGCGACACATGACTCTGCCGAGATATGTGGCGATGTTTTCTTTACGTGGTTTGCTTCAGAGATCACTTTTAAGTCCAATGGTGGCGGTCTAATCACTTTTAAGTCCAACGGTGGCGGTCTAATCACTTTTTTAAAGTTGTGATCGGGGGTTTTTCTTCCCTTCTAGCTATAAAAATTGCATTATTTAGGATACTGAATCTTAGCGGGGAGATTCCTGAAATTTTGACTCACTTATATTAGGATTTGGGAATATTTGGCTTTTTAAAATAATATTTAAAATATCTAGAGAACATTTAAGGAGTACTCTAGACTGGATAAAGGTTTAGGTATGGCGTATGGTTCAACTCTTTTTGCTGTTTACTCCTAGTGTGCTCCAGGGTTTCAGAATTCAAAGATAACATTAAATTCCTCAGGGTTAAATTGTTGTGACTGTGGGGCACATTAACGGATTACAATCCAAAGGAGGAAAAAGACCCAGATTTCGGAATTTTTAAAGGGCCATTTTCCACCCAACTAACAAATGAAAAAAATAAGTCCATTGGGTGCAAGCTATAAGACTGATCAACCGAATAAACATATGGCGTGATAACTGCCAAAACATTGTAGAAATTACCAGAACCAGGTGTAGTCAATGAAAATAACCCCATTTAAAACGATAAGAGGAAACCCCTAGTTAAATAATAAAAAAGAAGAAGAAGAAAATCCGAGCTAATTCCACGCTCAAGCTGGCAATGGGACGACCTATAAGATAGCACAATCAAACCTCGGTCAAACCAATTCAAAATTGTAGTTCAAGGGTTCTGAACTTCAGTCCAAGGCATCCAAAGCTTACCCTCCAAAAATAAGGTCGATCCAACTGTGGATGATCAAGACCCGACTCCACAAAGTTAAATGTACAGAGTGGTTTCCAAATTAGCTCTCGATTTAACTTTGTGGAGTCGGGTCCAAATTAGCTCTTGATTTATCTTTTTTAATAAAAGTTTTAGACCATTCGGCCACAAAGTTAAATGTACAGAGTGGGTGTACAGACCCTCAAGGAACTATCAAATGTAGTGTCTGTCACTTCAACGATCTTTTCACTTTAGGTGTATATGCGTTCTCTACAATCACATCTAACATAAACAACTTATGAGAAAATATTTTGTCTCCTCGCTTCCAATTGAATATGTAAATTCCTCTAAAAATAAACTCGCTCGAGTTACTTGGCTTGGCCAAGGGCCAAGTCCTTTGGTCAAGAAGAGTTCTGAATTTTGGTTTTAACTGTAGTGAAAGAGGTTATTTCGAAGTAAACCTTAGTGTTATTACGTTAAAGTTAGTGGTTGCAACCAAGCTAACCAGTCTCTCAAGAAAAAAAAGGAAGGTAAATTATAATGTTTACTTTTACAAAACAAAAAGTTAGGTGAAGTTGTGTTTTTTATATAGCAGCTGCAAATATCACATGGTTAGTTTAGAAAACATTTTACAAAATTTTGTTGAACTCTACTGAGTAAATACTTAGCAGTAGAAACCAAAGCAGCATGCCTGTTATGTAGAAGAAAAAGAGAACAGTTTAAAATTTAATTTTGGTAAATTAACGGGGAAAATATCCCTGAACATGTTTTATTCAAGTAAAGCATAATTGGAATTTTCAACCTCCCTTATGAATATTACAATTTGATACATAAAAAAATAAAAGGAGTGCGGTAAAATCTGGTGGCCTAATTTCAAGCATTTTAAACCCCACATTATCAACTCTTTGTGTTGAATACTATCAACCATTAAGGCAAGTCACATTCAACAAAAAATTGGTTGTGCTGCAACTCAACTGCTAGTGTCCCACCAATTGATAATCCATGAGCCCTCAACCTTCCTGTTTGATATATTTCCACAATATTCACAAAAGGTTTCCATAAAAGTGCTAGTAGAATCTCAAATAATAGCACCATATCCAGCTCTAACTGAATTACCCAGAGAGGTACCATCCGCATTCTGTTTAAGCCATCTCAAAGTCACCTTCCAAGACATTTCTCTGAAATTACCATCCTCCCTTTCTGTAAATGAAAATCCCATAATCCTCAAGGTGCATATTCTCATTAGGATGAAAGGTCCATTATATCAAAAAATACAAAAAATGGCCATTAACCGACGAGGTCTGGAACTCATAAACTCTTGGGAGGGTGAAGTTTCACTCTACTAACTGGACTTTGTAAGATTAGTGATTGTATAATAAAGATTAACTTATATGTCAACAAGTCAAAATGAAGTAGCAATAAATAACGCTAAGCCTCAATCAAACTCGAACCAAGGATCTCTTGGAAATTCTGGCAATGTATATAAAAGAGGGCGTTATGCGTGGAGTTTTGATCGGCAACACGGCACTCTTTCACATGATTTTTGAAACTGTAGATGTGGAAAATTTAAAACATATAACTATAATTGTACGGACATGTCAGGATGTATGGTATTTTCTTCCTCATGCACTAGATACTCTGTTAGGCCCTAGATACTGATCGTGTAATGAAACCCTGAAGGTAACCCACATTTTTGCAAAAATCTCAGATTTAACTGTCTGAAGTGCCTATTGGGTAAACCGCTTCGCGCAAGGATAAGTTTTTGTTCTCCAAAAGGTTTTGAATATACATGAAGGGCAGCATGCCTTCTATGAATCTTCCAAGCACTAGTCACTCACCTTTGGTATCTAAACTAGTTCATCTTTTCTTCTTCTAAGGGTGGGTCCATTTAGCTTCCTGGAAAATAATTTCTTGAAATTTCCAAAAAGATAGAGCTGATTGAGGGTTTACTGGAGAGAGAGGCAGAGGGCATGGGGTTTCCATGACAGAGAGATGATTGGGGGTGAAAGATTTTCAAAGAATTAATTTTCCATCCATTCAGTTGAAAGATCTTTTCCATAAAATGAAGTAAAAATAGAGATGACAGGAGGATTTCTTCCCCAATTTTGGTGTCAATCAGTGGAAATCATTAAAAATTCCTCATTGTCTGGTAAGAATGTCACGAAAATTAATTTTCAAGAACTGCAACGGGCCCTCCCTATTGGGCAATAAAAAATTCATCATAACTTGTAAAATTGGAATTCACCTATAGGAAAATTCCACCTTGGACACTAACCTAAAAAAAAAAAAAGAAGAAAAAATATCCAGCTTGGATGCTGACCAGTTATAAACTGAGATAATTTACCAACCCATGCAAAGACTAATGGCCAATGAATTTGCCCAAAGTTCTCCCAATTCATCCCTAATTTAACCACAGGCCAGAACATCCATTTGTTAGTTCTCCAATTCAACCTATGCCTCCACTTATATCTTGCAAGGAATGGGAATGCACCATCCTAAGTGGGACTAAGAAAATTGAGGAATTTGGGGCATATTTGCTGTTAAAATGTATAGCAATCCATGATTGAGGGTTCAGTCGCTGTCTTCCATGCTATTTTCATCAATCCTGCCTTATTCATATCATGCTTTCTTTTTACCCCTACTGAGAGGAAGAAGAATTGTTCTCTGAGCAATGAAATGAAGGCCCTTTGACTCAGAATCATTGGACTAGAGGGAATTTCTCTACACTGGTTCACTTTGCTGGAACATATTAAAAGGTAGAAGGAAGGATATCCAGTAAATAGAGGACGCATGCATGAGAAAATTAGGGAATTAGAGGTGGCTTGGAAGGATAGACATAATGCTTTCCAATAATAGATTTCACTACAAAGTTTCCCCAAGAGATTGGACACTAATTATTCATGGAAAGCCTATATATGTAATAGGAAGTTGGCCTTCACTAAATTTAAGCAATGCTTGATTCGAAAGCTTAATGTTTTGGACACTTCAAAGAAAATTTATTTGTGTGCTGGTCAGAGTTAACAATTTGGGATAATGTCCCTTATGATTGTATCTGAATGGAAAAAATAAGAATATCATCCGCATATAATAGATGACTGAATTGAGGCCCTCACCCTTAGACAGTAATGGATTATATAGGTACTTTGAGATAGCGCTTCATCAAGTTGCCTACTTTGAAAATCCATAGCCAAGAGTGAGCAATACAAGGATAGATTGCCTCTTTGAAGGAGACCTTGAAGCCTCGAAGAAAACCTTCAAAAGTATTTCTAGAAAAAGAGCATATATGCGAGTTGAACTTCAACTATGAACGCAAGATATGTACACCTCAGGAAATCCCAAATCGGGATGTATATTATTTAGAAAAGAGCACTTAAGGTGTAGTAAGCATTACTTAATCCAGTTGAAGGCACATCTTAGGATTCCTAAAAGAAGAGTGATATTCAGAGACTTAAGTCATTTACAAAAGAATGTTGTAACTTGTAAAGGCCCTTTTAAGATGGCAGCTTGACAAGGATGCAGATGCTCATGAAGCACAAGTTGAAATCTATTTGGAGGGAATTCAGAAGCAAACTTGCATATGACATACCATAAACCAGTGGTATAAAAATCATCGATCTTTTTTAGGTTCTTTGCCCTTGGCATCAGACAAATGGCAAGGAAACCATCACTACGACAATATGCCTTCATTGCAAGAAGATGACAATATGCATTCATCATTTTTTGGTGGTGAAGGCATATTGTATTAGTGATTTTCCTTGCCATTTGTCTTATGCCAAGAACAAATAACCCACAATGATGTGCAATAGCGAAGGAACTTGATATCGTGAATTAAATATACTTTCACTGGTGTTTTTGTCAATTAAATATGCATCAAAGATCAGTGATGCCAATTAAATTCACTATTTCAATTAAATATGCCAAGGACAAATAACCCAGTCAAGGCATATGTGCTTTAAACCGGTCCAATGTCTTCAACATCAAACCATTATATGGATTCATTCAGACTTTCTGAGTGCAAGTAATAATCCAATGTTTAAGATACCTTTGGTTTGCATGTTTGTGAGTGCAACTAGCAATCTGATGTCTTCGGATCCCTTTGGTGTGCATCGTTGTGAGTGCAAGTAGTTGTCCGACGTAAAATACATCAGACTGCTTTGATGTTCACGACGATCCTATGTCTTAGATGTCGGGCTGCAACCTGGACTCACACTTCAAAAGTCTCAAAAATAAAAAAGGGATTTTCCTTCCGGTGTGATGTCGCAGCTTCGGACTGAAGAGAAAAAAAAAAAAAAAATCCACTTGGGGGCACCTGGGCCTAATATTCAGTAAATTTGGGAGCGTCACGTAATAATCATGCCAAATAGCGGTCCGTATGTAAATCTTCCAAATATTTATGTATTGATTTTACATAAGAACTATTTCTTAAATTTGTTTACATATTTTTATTTAACCCGAGTTATACCTGGAAATTCGATTTGTCAAATACCAAATCCAAATAACTCGACCAAGTCAGAATGCACTAGACCCAGTTTTTAAATGCTATTTAACGGGGCAATGAAGTTCCCAAGTACCAGTCGGCCATGCCTCAAACTTGTCCTACAATTTAGGGGCAAAATGTCCATAGAACTCAGAGACAAAACCCCCATTGCTGATCTTATACGCATCACCCTCACTGTAATCATCTAATCCCGAGTTGAGTTAGGCGGGACTGAGAAAAGGCTTGCTCGGGTTGCAACCTACAATTCCAATTTTTTCAATCACAGAATCACAATAAACGTACTGAAAAGAAAAGCCCACTCTTTAGGAAATTGTCAGACTTTGATTTCCTATCGTCCATCTCTCTCTCCTAACATGAAAGCATTCTTAAATTTTGATAGTAATGTTTTTTAAACTCGGTCCTGGCACGAGATTAGTACTTGGCTATGTCCGAGTGGACCTTAATGAACGGGCCTATAAAGCCCTAAAAAAGTACATAAAAATTTAAAAATTGATACAAAATAATTCATTTTAAATTTTTATACAAAATAAAAAACAACCTAAAATGCTCAAATAGGATTAAAACTATACAAAATGTGGATTCGGAAACAAACATGATTTATAGTTGTAGACGGTAAAAAGAAAAAAAAAAAACCAAAAAAAAGGTATATGACAAAAAAACTCACAAATCATTGTAAAAATACCCAAATTACATGTATAACTTTTATGCATTGATCCACAAATTTACATAAATGTTATATATATATATATTTTAGCACGCTTGAGTTGTACCCAGGTACTCAGCTCGGCAAGGGACAAATCCAAGTAACTCGGAAAGTCGGAGTGGACTCTGCCTAGTAGCCGAAGACTTTTTCATAGTCCGTAAAAAAAATTTATTTGGTAGTTCCATTACTTATTTGATATTTAATTATGATTTTATATTAAACTTAAAAAACCAAAAGAAAAAATTAGATATCAGTATTAATTTAGTGAGCGATATTTGTGTTACAGTACACTATTAAGCATGACTTAAGGGGTAGACACGTGTCATAAAAAAAAAAGGGTCGTATATAAAGGAGATGCAAAGCACATGCAAAGCACATGATGTTTATATAAAAAAAGTTCAGGGTATCTAATCCCCTCATTTGAGAGAGAAATGATTAATTTTTTAGTATAAGAGAAAAAGTAGGATAGCATTTCCTAAGTCGTTGATATGGAGATGAAATTTTAAAATAAGTTTTCCATCTTTAGGGAAGAGAGAGACAAATGAAATTGGGGTTTTAGAAATAGAGATATCATGATATTCTAGAAAAGTTTTCTCCCCATTTCCTCAAAATTGATACTTTAGGATGGGATAGAAATGGTAGGATAGTAAATTGACATTTTCATCCCCATGTAGAGAGAGAATTGAGGAGGGAGATGATTAAGGATATAGAGAGATATCTTAGAAGATAGATAGACAGAGACATGACATATGATGATATTTTAGACACAGACATGACATATCATGATATTTTAAGAAAGTTTTCTCTTAGGGAGGGACCACGTGTGAGGTTTTTTTGGTTTTTATGAAGAGATTTTGAGGATGTGCCCATATTCATTTCATCTCATTTAAAATACCAATAATTTTAGTGAGAGAAAGTCACGACCTCCATCTCCGAGCTCTTTGGACCCGAGGACTTCTGCTCTTCTTCTTACTCTTCCTTATCATTCCCTTCTTTGCAAGTAATGCTTGATCAATGATACAACCTTTTTTATTTTTAGTGAATTGACACAAAAACGACTACTAAAATATGAAATGAGTTAATTTTATATTAAAATTACAAGGAAGGTCGGTTAACTTGAGGTTTTTATTTTATTTTTTAAAATTGCCTTGCGGTTTGAGTAACTGTCCTCGAAATGGTCCGAAATCGGCATCATCAGACGGCCTTTCGTGATGGTCTTCAAAGCAGTCCGAGGTTGGCATCCATGGACCACAAAGACTACTTTGTTAAGCATTCAGAGATGGTCCGAGCTGCTTGTTCTCAGACTGCCTTCTTTGGTGCTCTTCAGGGGAGTATGAGGTTGGCATCCTCAGACCTCATTAGCTCATTTGTTTTCTAAGAAATAAGGCGGTCCGAGGATGCCAACCTTAGACTGCCCCTCACACTAGGGCACTGCCCTACTAATGAAAAAATTTTAAAAAATAAATAAAAGCAATTCAAGGATGACATCTTAATTTTGAAAAAAATAAAAAAATACAAGTTGACCGACCTTCCGTGAAGTTTTTGCCTAAAATTGGAGCATTTCATATTTTCCTATTTTTCTGTGTCCATATGTAAATTACTCTTTAATATATATTTATATTCTACATTTATTTCAATTATTTATGATGTTCTTTGGTGTGTTGAAACAAAAGGACAAAAGGAAAAGAAGCATGAGTTGTTGGGGACGTTGATTTAACGAAAAGGCACTATGAGGCTTCCATGTCATGGAAAAAATAGGGTTTTGAGCATTCAAGTTGGGATACAAAATGTGCTCGCTTCCATAAAGGCGACAAGCGCTTAGCTTGATTCCAACTACCAAAAAAAGGAAGAGTATAAAATGAGACCGTTTATTTTTGATGTCGCATTAATCTTGACCATTGGATGTGCAATTGGGTGACTGTAACTATTCCATTGATTAAGCTCAAACTTCAAAAACAAAAAATTTCGAACTTTGTGATACATCCAAGCTATCAAATTTCACATTAAATGATTGCAAATTTCACATCAAATGGTTGTAAGGAATTGTAACCGCCTTATATCAAAAGTAAATGATTTCATTGTATACAATATCAAAACAAAATTACAATATTAGTACCAATAATTGGTTTTTTTGAAATTTCAATGCTTTTAAATTTCATTCATGACTCATTTTGTTATAATTTAGAGAGGATTTAGATGATAAATATCCAAGTTTTTGCCATAAATATCTTTAATTCTTGGTCCCTTTAAAAGCGCACCTCTCTCTAGAGACCATTATCACGTTGGTTTTTGGATTTGGTATTGTGGGTGCAACAAATTCTTTAGACGGATCTTCAACAATGGATATTTAGCTGTGCAACCATGGTGTCCCACACTACCTAGCAATCTTACACGTTTATGTTTAGGGATGGTATACAATGAGACCATTTACTTTTTATCTAGGGAGGTCACAATTGTTTATAACCATCGGTTGTGAAACCTGATAGCTTGGGTGTGCCACAAAGTTTTAGAAAGAAAATTTGAACTTTGAGCTTGGTCAATAAAATAAATACAACCGCCCAATTTCACATCCAACGGTCAAGATTAATTGTGACCATCTTGTATCTCATCATATTCTTTCCCTTATGTTTATATATTTATATTTTGTAATTTCCTATTCGTAATTATAATCAAGATTTTTAAAATATAATTTTAATAAACAAAGCGTTTTATTAATGTTAATGCATACGATAAATATTTTAATACAATTTTTCATATTATTATATTCATGTAATTACCATTTGTTATTTTGTCGCGTACATTATTATATAACTACATGATTATTTATGTAGTTGCTTATTGCATAACAATATAGTATCGCATTCCATAATAAAATGGTGAATGTTTATTGCACATTTAAGTTATCACTTATTTCATTTTTATTTCTATGTGCAATGCATATAATCCCACTAGTCCCTATTAATTAGGAGTTTCAAATAAATTGGGAGCTCTTACGTGATAAGGACGACCACCTAAGTGAAAGCTTTGGGATAATCTTAAGATACAAACTGGATGAAGAACCTAGGTAGATGTAAGTTCTTTCACTCCATTGGCTTTGTTGGAAAGAAATTGTCTTCCTTACTGCACTGGGCTCCTACCATTGATCAAGCTAGTTTCTGCTCTGTTCGTCATGGCCCAACTAGGAGTTGATGCCAACTCAATCTGGTTTGCCTCGCATTGACCTACATGTCTCTTTATTTGCTTGGGTGAAGAATTAAGTAGAGAAAAATCAATTGCTTATTTGCTTAATACATCGCAGGTTAAGTTAATTTACCCCTACTTGCGGTAGAAATAAAACTCAAAACTAGGGCTGAGAATGGGTCGGATCGGGTCCCGATCCATTGAGATATGGATTTGGATCCAAAAAGTCTGTATAGATTTAGATCCGGATTCGGACCCGAACGGATCTACAATATTTGGATCCAAAAAGTATAACATGGGATTTGAATTTAGATCCGGACCTGATCAGATCCAAAAAATTATTTAATATCCATAAAATAATATATAAACAAAAACTACTATATAATATGTATTTATATAAAATAATATATCATATTTTAATAATTGGGTCAGATAAGGATAGATTCACCTGTACCTAGATCCGATCTGAATTACTGTTTGGATTCAAAATTTGAATCCATACCTGGTCAAAATAGGGTCCGAAATTTACATTTCGAATCCAAACGGGATAAATTCTTAACCCTACTTAAAACATCATGTTCTAGTGCCCTGCTAACCCGGTCAAGCAAAGACAATCGTCTATAGATATAAGGGATTTTTTTTTTTTGATATAGGTATATATTCATTAATATAAAAAAATAAACATCTACAATTACAAATGGAAAGAGAAAAATAGGGAAGGAACCTACTTCAAAAATGAGAATGCGAGGTATTGTAGCGTGGGGCGTTGGAGATAGAGAGATGGTATCCTTCCTTGAGAGAGAATGAGGAAGAGAGGCATGTGTTTGAGAGAGAGAGAGAGAGTGACAAATTTTATGTTGATAAATGTAAAGAGTAGTTTCTCTCTCTAGAATTTTGGTGTGCATACAAAACATGTTACGATTGATTGTACATGAGTGCTCATAATATACTGAAACAACACATGTCACGCCACGATTTGAAGGTCCTGACCTTCATATAAATCTTTTCCTTTATTTGTATGTTTTCAATTGTACATCAGTGCTCCTAATTTTCTACAGCGTTATTTAACAAAAAAAAAAAAAAACCTAGCCCAAGTAATGAAGTTGATATGTATTTAGCACTATAGTGACACTCTTTAGTGTCTGTTTTTTTAAATTTTCTAAGCTTTCGTGAATTTCTTTGTTCAAAGAGTAATGCCTTCTAAACTTTCTTGCACTTTGTGCTCTTAGAGTCTGAAATAATTAGGTTTTTTAAGAAATAAATTTTCTGTAAATATCAGTCCTAAGGTTTGTGTATTTCATCAAAAAATGATGATATATAGGTTTTTAAGTTACTTTAATTCACAATTTATTCATTAATATTATATAAATGTATAAATAAATAAATAAATTTTCACTATTCATCTTTGTGAATAAAAAGTGAGTAATGATCTTATAGGATCCGGCTATACCAAATGATATAGAACCGTTATGAATCACTATATTCCCAATCTTAAGATTGGAGTGATGGTTGACCGGCCAACTTGAGCCAAAGCAGGTTACGGTGGCCCAATAAAACCCACTATTACTTTCAAACCTTTTCAAAATACTCTCTCTCTCTCTCTCTTTGGTGCTCGGGAGTAGAACAAAAAATGAGCTCCTTTTACAATCAGGGTAAAGCATTCAAAAGGAATTATGTCTCTATGATCAAGCTTGAAAGGGATTATGTCTCTAAACCTTGGGCAAGTGAGATAGAAAGTGGAAATTATTCGTTTTAACAGGTAATTTCTCTCTTTTCTCTCTTAATCCCTCTTTCTTCTCTTTTCTCTCCCGTACCACTTCCTCTTATTTTTCTTATTTTCTCTCTCTATTCCATCTATTGATCTCTGTCCTCTCCCAACCACCAAATTTTTTAAACCCTAAAATCCTCTCTTTCTCACTCCAGAAGCAACATGAGAGTGCATCTTCATCGTCATCATCAGCAACTATTTGTCCAAGTAACAATTTCTTTTCTTTGGATATGTCATTTCCTCTAGTAGCTGGGTTTTTTTATAGATTCTATCTTTGTTGGATTAAAGTTAAACCCCAAAATACTCTCTCTCTCACTCACGCACGCATATACACACAGACCCTCGTAATTACAATTAGGAAATGGAAGATTGTTAAAACAAATGAAAGACTGAGCAATAGCAACAAAAATAAAGATTTAAAGCTTTGTAAATTAATTGAAGGCTATTTTACGAGGGTCCGTATGTGTATGCGTGAGTGAGAGAGAGAGAGTAGTCTAGGGGTTTAATCCAATAAAGATAAAATCTATAGAAAACCCAACTCCAAGAGGAAATGACGTATCCAAAGAAAAAAAATTGTTACTTACAAATAGTTGCTAATGATGATGCATGTGCTCTCTCCTGTTGCTTCTAGTGTGAGAAATAAAGAGTTTTAGGGTTTAAAAAGTTGGTAGCCGGAAGAGGAGAGAGATCAGTAGATAGAGAAAGAAAAAAATTGGGCAAATAGCAAGAAGAGAGGATGGGAGAGAAGAGAGAAGAAAGACGGATTTAAAAAGAGAAGAGAGAAATCACTTAGAGCAAGTGGTTTCCACTTTTTATCTTGTGTGCCCTAGTTTTAAATAATTTTTTAATGCTTTACCATGGTTGTTAAGAGGAGCTCTTTTTTTTGTTCTCCTGCCGGGCGAGAGAGAAAGAGTATTTTGAAAAGGTTTGAAAGTAATAGTGGGTTTTATTGGGCCACTTGTAACCTGTTTTGGCACAAGTTGGCAGGTCAACAATTACCTCAATCTTGTGATTGGAAATCAATTTAACGGTGATCTATAGGGGTCTTATTCCATTGGGTATAGTAAGGTCCTATTGGATCATCACTCATAAAAAAATACCAAAATATTTCTTTCTTTCGTGGGACTATACTGTCCATCTACTCAACACTAATGCTAGTAATATTTTTTTAGATCCCAAATTTTGGGGATATAAACTTCTATAATCCAGGGATCAACCTCAAAGAAATTAAAAAGAGAAGAGGTTAAACTCATTCTCTACATGTCAAAAAAAAAGGTGACATCCCAATATTACAAAAGAATTGTCTCATATTTGAAGGGAAACCTCTAGATCTTCAAGAGATCAAAATCTTAATATTTTTCTTTGATAAAAATCATCTAATGATATTTAGATAAATCTTGGCTGATACTTTTGCCAAGATGGCCACGTTTTTGTTTGATGCTACAATTTGACACTCTAGACTACCGGATTTCATTTCTCTCTCTTTACTTTCTGATTTGGTGCAATTGTCTTATTGTAGGGTTGTAATATCATGAGCAGTGTTTTTTTTATTATTATTATTATTAATGAAACATCATGAGGTGTGTTATTAGTATTATTATTATTATTATTAATGAAAATTATTTCATGAGCTGTGTTTAATTATTATTATTGTTGTTGTTGTTGTTGTTATTATTATTAATGAAAACCGGTAAGGAGCCTTCTCCCCCACTAATTTTTCTTAAAAAAAAAAAGACCAATCATAAAATTGGACTCCAAAAAAAATCCCCAAATAAGTATTTTGTCCAAAGGAGTTAGTTAACCTCCAATAGGAGCACGCTATTCATGCTCCTGAAATACTTATTCATTCTTACCCTCTACAGGTGTGGGCCAACGGTTAGGGTGCCTGGACCCATTTCGCCCCCACCCATCTGTTCAATAAGTGGGTAAAACATATAGATATTTGAAACACATGAAAAGAAAAAAACACATTTTGCTATTTGACACTGCTCAGTTAATGATAACTGAATTTTACAAAACAATGCGACGCGCTATCGAACTAATTGCAAACGAATTATAAGTGCATCATCTTTGGAAAATATTTAACAAAATAAAATTCCTATCTCTTTTTATTTTTAAAATTAATTTACCAGTTTGCCGATTCAAAATGCCTGATTCAGTCAGTTTGGGAGGGGTCCCTCTAAATCCCAATTTCAAAAACTCAAAAAGTTTTCTTAAAATATTTAAAAAAATGAAAGAGTTGGATCAGCCCCCAAGAGAAGTGGACATGCTTTTTATCGATAGAGGATTGCTTGAACTAGAGAAGTATTAACCAAATAAATGTAAATAAAATCTTCTCTTTGTTTTCAAAACCCTTTTTAGATAAAACCTATTAATTAAACACACACCCCTAAAAGAGCTTTGGAAGCCAAGGGTATAATGGAAATTCAATTGGCGAAAATAATTTTCCATAAACGCTCTTATTACTTACTTTCTAATCCAATGGAAGACAAATGCATGGGTTAAAGTGCATTGGCACGACCTGGAGGGGACCTCTCAATGGAAAAGAGCCACAAAGTGATGGTAGTTGAAGATTTCTGGGTCATAATAGCCACTACGAACCGGTAAAAGATTGGCGGGGGACCCATCAATGAAAAAATGACCGTAGATTTGAAGCATCGGCAGTTGAAGTCTTACGGATCTTAATAGTCGCAACCATTATAACCCTTGGTTTTTGGCATTTAAGAGATTGATTCTTCAATTTTTAACTCTACTATTTCGTATGTATGTTTACTTCTTTGCCGCTCATCCCTTCCTTGAAGAATAGAATAATTGCCAACGAATGGCATATGTAGAAAACCCTCTTTTGAATTTTTCTAAAGGAATTCTCAAAAACTATAAACATGAACCAGGGACCACAGTAGCCTGCACACCCTGTTATGCCCTAACCTGTGGTCTATGGTCCATGGTCTCTAGAAGATCCATGAGAATCAAAACTACCAGATTTATTCCAAGTTATCCCAATCTATATTATATCCTAATCTATTTTAATTTATCCCAATTTATCCAAATCTGTTTGATCCTATCCGGAACAGATAAGACCCAGAATTGGCAGAAAACCACGAATTGCAACCTTCAGAACAACTCAACACAAGACTAGATGACCAACGCTTGATTAAGTGAGACCTTCGATGAAATTGGGGACTGGCCATAGCTTAGAGACGCATGGCACTTCGCTGCCCATCATGGGCGACACGGCATGCGTTGTTGAAGTCTACTGAGTCCAGATTTTCCAAGAAAACCAATCCTGAACCTAGTAGGGCTTTAAGCCATATAAATACCCCATCTACTTCAATTTCAGATCTGGTCCAACAGACATTTAGGGCCTTAGAGAGACCAGTCCAACAGACATTTAGGACCTTTGACCCCCCTTTTCTCCTCCAGCCTTTAAACGCTAAAAACCCTAGGTCATTAAACCCTAATGCACTGTAAGCATAGTAGCCATGAACCCTAAAACCATAAAGCATTATGAAGATATGCCCTATGCAATCAAAACTTAGGAATGAAATGCCCTAGATATAAATCCTTTCAAAGCTCAAGAAAGCTTCAAAGCTTCAAGCAAGCCTTTCTAGGGTTGAGGATAAGGACACCTCAATCACTAGGTTAATCCAAGCCACCAAATTGTGAGGCCTAGGGAACGAGCATCCAAGTAAGTAGTCCTTCTCTTTTATTTTCAATTCTGAGTTTGTTTTTTTTCAAAAATTCATTCAAAATTCTTCTTTCCTTTTTGCTCTAGTTTCTTTTCAATTTTTATAAGATCGCATGCTGGCCCCAGTTGACAGTTTATGAGGAGAAATTATGCTCTTGTAGACCCATCTTCCATATATTGTAATTCAATAGAACACACATTTATCTATCATAATTTTCATTGTTTAGTTCAAAACATAAATTAGAGAGGATTTCATCCTAAGAGAATCCTAGATTTGGCCGTAAAGAAGAGACAAGGGAAACATATCAATCGATAATTTCTGCAAAGCTAAAGGTTGGTTTCTTCTTAAAAAGTGGTTCCCATGGAGAATTTTAATATCCCCAGTTAATAAGAGAAAGTCTTAGTTGCTCTCAAAGTTCTCTTCCTGGATAATAATTTAATTATGTAATAGACATGGGAGATCATTTGGTGATGCTGATTAGGATAACTGGCCAAAAGGGGTTGCTAAATTGAGTTTTGTTGAGGGTTAGTGAGGTAACCCTGTGTCCTAAAATCTGCAATTTTAGTTGGCCATGCCTATATATGTAGCCCTTTTGGGGTAAACCATAAAAAATTTTACGTTCTTGTAGTATGTATATTTATAGATTATTTTTTATATTAAGGTTTATATTCTCGCTAATTTTGTTTTAGCTAGTTAATATACAATTCTGGTCGGATTTAACAATTGGAGTTCCTATTTTTACATCTAAGAGGGTTCTCAAATCCTAACGGGATTAACAATTCAAAGTGGAATCATCTTACAAAAATGTCACTCACCATAATGGTCATGTATTCATGCTTTTAAATTGTCGGGAAAATTATAAATACTCTCCCCAAAATGAACTTCGTAGACATTCTACCCCAATACTTTTAGTATCACGCTCTAAGATGTTAGTGGATTACATGAACATCTTTGAATTCCATTACCCCTTGGCTGAATTTTTTTTTTTTTTGTGTACAGTTCTATTGTCCATTGTGTTAAAGAAAAACATGGTACACATTATTGCCCCAAAGAAAAGGACACTCTCTCTCTCCACTGGAGAAGATGAATCTACATATAAAACTACGACAAAAGGGAAACAGCATAAACAATGACGAAAGGGAAATTGCATTTCACTTCCCTAAGCAGCCGCAATTGGGCATTGTTAAGGATTGTTGTGGTTGGTGGGTCGATTTCAGGCTCGTGGCTTTAGGGGCCCAAGGGTCTTAAAGGATGCCCACTTGATCACGCGCATGGGGCCTCACCCGCACCGATTCTCTAGACCCTCGATGCCAAAAAGACAAAAAAAAAAACTTGAGATTAATAGGAATCTTCACACTTATGATGATAGGGAGAGAGAGGATAAAGTGAACGTCAATTATGTGAGTGAGAGAAAAGGGTATAATTGTAGAGAGAGAGAAAGAACATTTGGGTTCGTATGAAAATGTTTTGTAAAAAATATTTTTAAATGAAAAAATTCTTTCATGGAGTCCAATATGAGAATATTTTCGTGTTAATTGTCTTTCAAACTAATTGGTAATTAATTGATGCAAAAATATTTCTACATTTGACCGCATAAAAAAAAAATTTATATTTAAAATTACTTTTATGCGAATCAAACATGCATAAAAGAGAAGAAGAGAAAGAGATTGTTGCCGCGGTGGGAGGAAAGAGGGAGCCCAAATGATTGATTGAAGCAAATTAGACACGACGAGGCCACGCCTAAGTCCAGCTGGCGCACCACATCACATTGATTTGGGCTCTTTCTCTCTGTCGACAGTGTATCTGTCATGCATGAGTAGAGTCTTATCTTATTGAAATACCCATCTTGGGTGGTAGTGAACCGTCTCTCTCTTCCACAGGAGATGATAGATCACATGTGCAGCTTCTAATTTAATCTCTCTTCCAGGTTGAATTGAATTCTTATGTTTCTCATTTTATGCTTGGGTTTTAGACTTTCAAGTAGTGTAGGGTTTTTAGTAACCCTTAGCTTTCGGAATCAGGAATTTTAAGTGTCAAGATCCTATTCAAGATCATGTACATGATTGATTAAATGTGAAATAGATAAATACAATTATAAATCGAGTGTAAAAAATAAAGCTAATATAAAAATCACATTACAACAGCACACAATTTACATGGTTCACCCCATAGGGCTACTTACACAACATCGGCAAGTCGAAATCCGCTATTGAAGTGTACATTTTCTAGTTACAAGAGATAATACGTCTCTCTAAACATCGATAAAAAAACTATCACCGATCTTTGCTTCTAAAGCCACTCTCCCGACCAAGTAGCATCGTCGATCTTTATCTTCTTTCCCACCTAAACACCATTACCGAAATGATATCTTCGAGAGCAACTGAGAGATTTTTTCGCTCTAAAAGTGGAAGCCTTTACCAACCTAAAACCCGTGAGAATATTGTCTCTCTCTCTCTCTCTCTCTTTCTCTCAGAAGTCATATCTCTCTCTTAGATATCCCTTCCCATAACCCCAAAATGGGTGACCCTCAAAATGATGGGTATTATGTCTTCCTTAACCATATTTTATAAAGACCACTTGGGCTTCTTTTTTGTTCATTAAGGAAGACATTTTTTCTCTTATCCAATAATACCCTCAATTTTTAAATGAAATATAGGTGTAGTGATTTTGAATATCACCAAACCTAACAAGTAAAACGTTTTGTCACGTGAAAGCTCCCCCATATAATTAAATGTGGGCGTTTTTTTCATATTAATTGAATGCCAAATGGTGTGAAAAAATACGATAGGGACTTCTCCGTCTAAAAAAAATCTTGCACACCTAACCATGGGCGAGTTTTTAAAGTAAATGTACGTTCATGAAAGTATTTTCGCGCATATCAAATGCGTCTTTCCTTAAGGTTTCTTAGAGTTTAGACTACTTTATATCGCTAGCTGATGGTGTTTAATGTGTTTGCTCTTTTCCATGTTCGAATCCCCACATCTCTCCTTTTATGCACGCACGTAAGATTGAAGGAACAGAATAACACAATGTGTATGGTCAAGATGAACATAGGCCGTGCAGATGCACCGTCTGCTGAAAAAACGAACCGTGGAGATGAATATACAAACATGATAGGAAACTGAAGAATAGCATCTGTCTATCGAATGCTCATGCTCATGAATGCACTAGGTCTAGGAGGTCAGGATAGTTTAAGTTATCACAACATGATGACTAGTATTTCATTCTTGTGAGATCTGAAGTGAACATTCAAAAAAACCATGGTCTAAATTTTGGCCATTTTACATTAAGGTCATCTTTTTTTGAATTTTTTTTCCTATTTTAACCCCACTCAAACCACCATAATATGAAAAGCTTTATATATTTGGGCAGTTTGGAACTCTAAATTTTGATGTTTTGTAATTTCTTTTGAGTAGTTTGACCATTAGACTTTTGAACCATCTAAACTTGTTCATTTTTTGGGTTTTAGATTATTCAAAAGTTAGTTTTCAATCACCCAAACAGATGTTTTGGGCGGTTGTAAAATTTTTTGGGTAATATGAAAATTAAGACTTTCGAACATGGAGTAAAATGAGAATACAAAAATAAAAGCAAATAAAAAAAGAGAATCTCGATGTAAAATGGCCTAGAATCTAGAATATGGGTCATGCATTAATACATCTTTTCTCAGTCAAAAAAAGTGTAGATCTCCACTATTTGTTTAGAGATTGTATATTATAAGACCGTCTAATTCTAGTACAATCACAATCACTTTAACCATTAGATGTGAAATCCGACTTGGAGTGAGTTACATAATTCAAATTTTTTTTCCCTACCCAATCAATCACACCCTTGTCCAACTAAATTTACATTTGATGATAAATAATGATTCGGCTTCCTTGTGCTAAAAATAAATAGTCCCATTGTATGCCTTTTCATTTATTTAAAGAATAGATGTAAATGGTGCCTATACTTTCTCCTTTCATTCCTGTATGCATTTGCCTTACACATTATTATTTTTAGGGTAATTCAGTGGAGCAGACAAGCCCGTACCTGTTTTTTCGTTTTTCCATATAAATTAAAGGGTTAGCTTTTTTAAAAGTGCCAGTGAGTGATGTCAACGGTGTGGATTGAAAACTAAAACGTGGTAACTAGGTACGGTGGTGCTACCACCCCAACACCACAACCTAGCCCCTTTCCTATTATCATACACAGTATGTGCATGCTATAAGCACATTGGTTTAAGTCCTTTTTACTGTGTAGATTTCGATGAGGTTCCCATTCACAATTAAGACACAGTACAATTGTAGATGATAGAATTTGATTATGAATGGGAGAGGTCTAAGTTTTAACCTATCTCTGTCCTGAGCAACCTTTTTTCCTAATATTTAATTACGAAAAAGGCATTCTTAAGGGTATTTATTCCTAATTCGTGCTCCAATGCCCTATCTTTTAATATTTTTTAGGTTAAAATTAACGTTACTTTCACTTACTACGGGCATAATATTAAATATAACTTTGTCTTACATTTATTGCAAAAAATGGAACTTTACTATAGCATCTTAAATAGGGAATCATGTCAGGTCATTTTCATGTGTTAACTCGATTATTGGAAAGTTAAGGATATCTTTATGATTTGGAAAACATGAGAACAATGATCAAACCAACATCATGATTACTTTTTAGAAATCATTTCACATAAGCACCATCTTAATTATTTTATTAAAAAAATGTCCAATTGCTGGTTTGGACCGCTTTAGAACCCCGGACAAATTAAGGTATTATGATAGTTTGCACAAGTTAATTGAACTGTATAACCCAAGTACCCCAAGTTATTGAGATTTCGAACTCAAAATATGTTTTCTCATTAACAATCTTGTTCCAATATAAAACTTGGAGCAAGGAGGTGTATTAATGCATTTAATGTGACTTAACTCGAATAAAATTATCAAAACATAGGAAATGGTCTGGGTCGTGGTGATAGTACCCCACATCCTATTCACCACATTGTGGCTCTCATTCTCACCACTAACACCATGCTAATAATACACTCAAAAAGCTAACTTCTAATTTACTTGAAAAAATGGTAGGGGCTCGTCTTCCCCACTCAATTACTAGAAAAACATTACCAAAATACCACTATATGCTCCGGGTTCCCAACAAAGAATATTTTTATTTTTTTTTAAAGAAAAAATAAGTTTTTCGAGCTTGGAATAAAGAACAAGCAATAGTATCTAGATTATTTAGCTCAAGTGACTCAAGTACGTTGAATTACCAAAATGCCTTCCTATGTTTTAGGTTGCCATTCAAGAATATGGATTTGTTGGGCTTTCTTTTACAAAATTAATGAAGAGATACCCAAATGAATGAATTTTAAAAAACTTCGGCACTACATTAGTACATTTATTCAAACTTATTCATGTAACCACCTCATTCATGTTTTTAAGGTCATTGGATCATTTTCAATGTTATTTTCCCTATTTATTTGTTGAAAACTTTCCATTTTTTGCATCGCTTCCTTTTTTGCCTTTTCTTTTTTTAATTAACATCCATCACTTCCATTTTTCACTTATCAAGCAGAATCATATCCTCCATTCCCCCCCCTAAGGTAAAAACCTAAAACACTCAACCCGAAAAAATACCATTATTGAACAAAGACCGTCAAAATTTGAGAGAGTGAGATCTAAAAAATAAGAAACTTAAGAGACTTTTTCCTCATTAATTTTTCTCAATAATTCTCAGTGATTCTAAACGAAAGAAGGAAGTAGTCAGTGGTTCTAAATGAAAGAAGGAAGTACTCGGTGGTTCTAAATGAAAGAAGGAAGTATACAGTCCGCAGAAGCACGCTATTTTAAATTTCATATGGTGTAAATATGGTGCTTGCAATCAGCTCAACTCTAATTTTCATGAATTTAAAAGCCTCTTCTCTATATTAAAGTCGATAATCATTATGGGCGGTCAAGAATATGGATTCTCTCTCTCTTTTATATTTGAGCTTTTCTCTCACTCATGCTGCTTGTGAGGATTCCCACTGGTAGTGAGAGTGTCGGCGAGAAAGCAACATAAACCAGAAAAAGAGAGAAGTTTTTCTTTGTAGAGAGAGAAGAAAGAGTTTTTACGTTTCTTTATTGGCGAGGAGAGGAGAGGAGAGAGAAAGGGAGAAGTGGGTGTGATGACGACGGTTGAAAAAGGCAAGATTGACATTCCCACGCCCACGCCACAGAGCGTGCTCATCATTAGGAAGCAACGGGAAGGAGAGGAATATGGGTACGTCAAGAGAGAGAATCAAACAACAGAAGAGAGAGAAAGAGAGAGCAAATTGAAGAAGAGAGAGAATCATAGAGCTTAAATTGAAGAAGATGAGAGAGAGAGAGAGAGAATCATTGCGCCCCCCTTCCCCAGCATCTCGAAGTCCCTAGATACTGAAGGCCTCTCTGAAAGAATAAAACCCAATCTGTGATGAATGAGAGAGAGAGGGAGGAAGTAAGAGAGAGAAACAATGGAATTAGAGGAAGGTGCGTGGTGGGTTCTTAACGAATAATGGAAAGTGACACGACTGCTTTAATTCTCGGGCCGCCCCAAACCAGAGAAAAAAGCAGCAAAAAGGGATCCAGCAACTGCAGCGGCGAGCAAAACAAACTCTCTCTCTCTCTCTCCTCAGAATTATCTGCTGAGGAGTGACAGATGACTTAGAGAGAGAAAGGCAAAGCAGAGGAGTGTTTGAAAAGAAGGATTAGCGGAGAGAGGGAGAAAGAAAGAGAGATGGGGATTGTTTTGGGGTTTTTAGAGAGAAAAAGAAGAAATTAAGTTGCGGGGTTAAGAAGTCGTTATCGCGAGTTGCTTTTCGGCTGCCGCCCACCCGTCATCGTCGTGCAGAGTTGCAAAATATAAATATAAATAGAAGAAAAAGTTGGGCGGTAAGAAAACTCTGCAACTCTCTTCTTCTATTCCTTCCCTTTTTTCTTTACCGCCTGTTACGCTCAGAAGAAGAAACAGGTCGGAATTGGGGTTTAGAGAGAGAAAGAGAGGGCAATCAGTGAAACGGGTAACCCTATTTTCTCTCTCTTGAACCTTTTTGAGATCATTGTGTTTCTCTCTCTACCTAGGGTCCAAAAATTGTTGATTCTTGTTACTGTGGCGATGGTTTCGAGTTTTCAACTTTCAATAATGGCACAAAACATACACTGAGAAACGTGAAATGTGTCCCTTAAGCTGACTGTCAGAGTGGGCGGTAGCCGCCATTAAAATTTAGCAGTTTCTTTCTATTTATCACACTCCCTCAACTCATTTTTGGGATTCTTGTAGGACTAATCCGCAACACCAGCTGAGGTCGTGTACCTCTCGCTCTGCGCTAAAGTTTCTGTTCAGAAACTTCTTTTAAGAGTTGTCTGCAACTTTCAGATCTTGAAAGATTAGGAGGACCACTTCCTCTCTCAAACACCATCATCAATATTTGGAAAACCTCTTCTCTCTCACATCTTCACTTTCTCTCACTTCCATCTTCTCTTTTCAGATCTCTCAGGAAAACAGATAGATAACCGGAATCCTTACACAAAGCGAAGGCCATCAGCTCAAAGCTTGTTCTCATTTCTGATGATAGAGAAACTTCTACAACCATAGAGAGAGAAAGATGAGAACACAACGAAGCTAAGATGTTGAGCTCTCTTGCACTTTGCTGCGTCTCCGCCCTTGCTGTAGAAGCTCATCTCTGGTTAACCCATGAAGTAATTAACAGTGCATACATCCTTTGAGATTAATCACTTCAAGACCCAAATCTGGAAGGGGAAAGAGACCCAAATCTCAACCAGAGGAAACCACCTCTGAATCTCCCCCCTTTCTTTCAACCCCCCCTCTCTCAAACTCATCACCATTACCAAACCCCATGGCTCTCTCCTTTCCCTAACAATGCTCAAACTTCTGGCCAAACATCACTGGGGAACCAGCCAGAAAACTCATCCGAAAACCAGAGGCAAAGGCTGAGCTTTCAGTCGAGAGGAGGCGGAGGTGAGATAATAGAGGTCGAAGGCGGTCATATACTGAGAGCCACAGGTCGGAAAGATCGGCACAGCAAGGTCTGTACAGCAAAAGGGCCAAGAGATAGGCGTGTCCGCCTCGCTGCTCATACAGCTATTCAGTTCTATGATGTTCAAGATCGGCTTGGTTACGATAGGCCGAGTAAAGCAGTGGATTGGCTCATTAACAAGGCAAAACCAGCCATTGATGAGCTCAAAAAGAGGACCCATGGCCAAAGCTCGAGCCATGGAAATGCCCCATGTCCTTTTGGGGAGGTTGATTTGGGTGGTGCACCTCATAAGAGGTCTGCTTCATTGTTGAATGATCAGACTCAGCTGCCATTTTCGAGCTCTGGTGCTGAAGTGCCGCAGTTGGATTTTTTGCCACCAAACCAGAGGCCATTTTTGGAACAGGGAATTCAGCAAGGTTGGGCTCAAATGGAGGTGGGTTCGAGTTTTATGAGTGGTTTTCATGGAGTTTCGAGTTCGTTTCCAGAGGGAGGAACCCTTCAGTCCAGTAGTGCAGAGAGCTACCTCGGGTTGATATCGCCTGTTGGATTTGTGCCGGGGGTGTATCCAGGGTTTCGAATTCCTGCGAGGTTTAGAGGTGATGAGGAACAGGATGATGCCAAGCTATCAGATCCTCCATCTACATTTGCGCACCATTAAGTGGTACATACAATCTCTCTCCCAATAAGGAGTCTCCTTCTCCCTCTCCACCATGACTCCTGCAACTCTCTCGCACTACGTGCAGTCTCCAACACAATCTCTCTCTCTCCCACCATAAGGAGTCTCCATCTCTCTCTCCACCATGACTCCTGCAACTCGCTCGCACTACCTGCAGTCTCCAACACAATCTCTCCCTCACTGCCTCTCTATCTCTCTCTCTCACAGTGTATGCAGTCTCTAACACAGACTTCTCCCCTCTGTCTCCATGAATTCCCCCAACTCTATTTACTGTTCTATTGCTTCTCTCTCTCTCTCTCTCTCTCTCTCTCTCTCTCTCTCTCTCTCTCTCTCTCTCTCTCTCACTCTCTCTCTACTCTCTCTACTACTCTCTCTCTACTCTCTCTCTCTCTCTCTCTCTCTCTCTCTCTCTCTCTCTCTCTCTCTCTCTCTCTCTCTCTCTCTTCCACCGCACAGACTGTTACTCTCTCTCTGTTGGAATTGCATTACCCTTGCTCTCTCTCTACTGGTGAATTGCATTATTCTTTTCTAGCAATTGTGCAGCTAGATACATATTTGGTGTGTAATGTTTTTCCTCTTTCTAGTTCTTGCTTTTATTACAATTGCCATTGGTGGAGGTCTATCGGATGTTGTCACTGAATCCAGCCTTATAGTGTTTCAGTTCTCTCTCTCCTCTTGCTATTTTACTTGTAATACCCTCTCTCTCTCCCTCTCTCCTCTTGCCATTTTACATGTAAAACTCACTCTCTCTCTCTCTTTCTCTTACAATTTTACTTGTAAAACTCTCTCTCTCTTACAATTTTACATGTAAAACTCTCTCTCTCTTACAATTTTACTTGTAAAACTCCCTCTCTCTCTCTCTTACAATTTTACTTGTAAAACTCTCTCTCTCTCTTAAGACTGTCTCCAAATATATTTGGAAATGCATCGGTTTGTCTCCATATGTTGGTCTTCATGTCATTCCATTTGCCATTGGAGGACAGAGACAGAAGTGGAACCGAAACTGACTGTCGAATATTCCCTAAAAGAAAAAAACTGTTGGACCACTTATCCTGATAACCATTTTCATCCCAAAGCATGTGAAACTATTTTCTTGTTTTTTATTTTATATTTAAAAATAATAAAATTTGATTTTTTTCGGGTTTTTGTTGTAGACGATCTTTTCTACGTCAATGTAATACATTGTTTCTTGTTCTCTATTTAATGGTTGTTTAATGTTCCATTCAGTGTAAAATTCTCAGTTTTCAGATTTTTGTTGAGTTTAATTGTTATATGTCATTTTTGGGATGCTGATATGCATTTGTTAATAAATATAAGTTTTTTTAAAAAATATTTTGATTGGCTTTCCTTTTTGTTCTTTAACACTTCATTGAAACTGTGGAGTATGTAAAACACGAAAGACTTGATCGATATTTCTTTTCAGTTTTCAAGATTTTTCTGTTTTATATTTTTGGTTTAATCTAGAAGAGTATTAGTTTATGGATTGCTTTGATGGATTAATGCTTAAAATGATACTATGGTAAGTACTGGAAATTTGTATAGTACCCGATAGATGAAATCATGAGACTTGCTCCAAATTCTAATATCAATATCATGGATTCTTTGGCTATCTTTATTTGTATATGAAAAATTGACTTTTCCCCTTCAATAGTTCTTTATTTACTTCACAATTTTTCATTGGAATTGTTTGATACATTGTTAGAGTGCATCAATGAGATATGAAATCATGGACTATTTTTTTCAATTATTTGTTTTTTTATAGAGCAAATTACATACCGACATTGTTTCGGGGCGTTCGCCGTTTGATGTTATTTTTGCTATAAATTATGAGTACCAGGCTTATTCTTTCTGCAAACGCAAGAAGAGTAGTTTTCATACCAGATATTGGTGAAGTTGTCCGGAGTTAAGTTCTTGTCCAGTAGTTTTTATACCAGATGTTGGTGTAGTTCTATGTTGTCCGGTGTTCATATTACTAGACAGCTCTCTGGAATTCCTCAAAACCCGTCTGCCCTTTCTTCCCATCATTGTTTTCCTCTCACTCGCGCTTTCTCTTTCCTCTCTCTCTCTACAACCTAGAGCTCCCTCTCTCCATGGAGCAACCATCTAAAGCTCTGCAGACATTTGGTGGTGCTAATCAGGTAGGTTTAACATCCGCATCAATTTCAATTCATTCTGTTACTTTTGTTTATAGGGGTTTCTATCATTTTTTATTTTCTAGCTGGGCCAATCATCAAGAAAATCTCACATGTGTAATGTTATCAAGAAAATCTCATGAATATGTAATGGTTGTGTATTAATTTAGGGAAAATACGATTAATGGCAGATTGGGGTTTTGGCGCTCAAAAAACCTAATCTTTGGGTCATAAAATCACTTTAATGATAAAATATTTATACATTTCGATAGAGCTTTGCTAGTGGAATGAAATACAACTATTTTGGAATAAATTTGAAGTTCTTTTGTTGAGATTTGAAGTAGAACGAGAAATGATTGCGGATTGGAAGATTCCAGAGAGCTATCAGATAATACGACCACCGGACAATATAGAACTACACAATTGTCCGATATCAACACTACCGGACAAGAACTTAACAAAAAAACTAGCCATCTGGTAATATGAACATCGGACAACTCTTTGCATTTACAATAAAAATAGGGCCTTCCAGTTCAGTTTTGTTCTTACCGGACAAAAGGGCAACTTAGAAAAAATAAAACACCAAACATCAAACGATAATAACACCCCAAACACTCTCCATACATAATTTGCTCTATTTTCTATATGCTCAAATGTTTCTATACTTTCTCTTTTTTAAAATTTATTATATTTTTGGATGGTGTCATCATTGATTCGGTCACCAATCCAATATTAACAACACAGGTTTTAAATTAGGGTTTTGGGTGTGTTGTTTCGGTAGCATTGCTGTCCATGTTTTATATCTCTTGTATTTGAAGTCGTACAGTTTGTATAAAGAATTTTAAAAAATATTCACCCAAAGAAAAAGTTTATATGGAGCCAAGGATCTAAACAATCAAATTAGAGATCACCTCAAAAAATTTACTAGTATAAATTGTTTTGATCATTAAATATCTTCAAATTGATCATCTCGACATTAAGATGCATGTACATGAAAAACAAGTGGATTTCAAGTTTTGAAAATAGTGCATCTTGTAATGTATTTTTGGACTGTTAATTTTTTAGATTTTCAAGTTTTTATAAATCTGCTCGATCTACACTATTTTTTAAGCTTTAAATTTTATAATTAAATATGAAAATATATTTTAAGGCTATCACAAAGATGTCGAATATTGAAACCACATTTCAACCCAACCCTACCATCTCCTTGAAGGTGTGTTTCATTTTGATTGTTTAGAGCCTCAACTCTATACAAACTGCACCCTTTGAAAAAGAAAAAAAGTAAAAAGAAGTGCTCGAGTTTGAAACCAAAACCCCAAAATATCATGAGAAAAGAGATAATGAATTTGCTGAGAGAGAAAAAAATAATCAAAGTTCTTTAGTGGGTATTTGGAGAATTGCCTAGCAGATAGATAGAGAGCACAAAAGAATAAGTTTGACATTCTACGTAGGAGATTGTATACTATGAGACGCTTTACTTCTTTACTTTTATTATAAGGAGCTCATAATTATCATAGTCATCTCATTTTAAATTTGACGGCTTGGGGTGTATCACGAAGTTTAAGAATTTTTTTTTTGAATTATGAACCCAATTAATGCCACTTACAAATAATGGATATGAAATCTCACAAACAAAAGTGATTGTTACCTCCTTATACCAAAAGTTTAAATAGTTTTACAAGGAAAAAGTTTATGTCCAGATGCTACAGTACAATGTAGAACTATGGATGCCCCTCAAAAATCCATCGGAAAAATTAGTTTTAATGTAGAAAAACTCTTTGATTGATCCTCTCGACATCGAGATGTATGACTCTGGAAAATAAAAAGATTTTAAGTCTCAAAAATAGTGTATTTTACAACATATTATCTACACTGTCCATTTTCAAGATTTTCATATGTTTATAGATCTATTTGATTTTAACTTTTTTTTTAATTTAAAATTTTATAATTAGAGATAAAAATAGATTTTGAGATAATCCTAAGAATATTTACATCAAAATTATATACCATGATAAAATTTGAAGGTGCACCTTACCTGTACACCTACGGATGCATCCGTGTGCGAAGTGAACCCATTCTACCATTACACCCTAAACTAGTTTGAAGTATTAGGTACTTCAGTAAAGCCAAAAGATTTTATACTTTTGCAGAAGTATATTGTCAGCTTAGTCCATCAAGTAAAATCCAATCAAAGAAGAATTTTAGGATCTCAAATTTTGGGGAGGTAACCTCTTCAATCCATAAATTAATGCGAGTAGAAATAATTTCTTAATTGCACTTTCTATGGACTTGAAAAGAAAAAAATTTGTCTCAAGGTACACACATCGGAAAGGTTGCTATACTTCTCCTACAACATAGAAGATCTATTCTCCACTACCATCCAGCCGTCCAATTTTGATCAAGAGAGCCACCCACCGTTTGATCTTAGATCCAACGTCCTAAAGTATTTTATTTTTAGTTTTTTTTATACAAATTATATGAATATGAAATTTGGTACGTGTCATATTCTCATTGAGGCGCACCCATAAAAATTATTAAAAATAATTTTTTGATAAAATATAATGACCAAAATACCTCTTGAAACTTTCAGAGGTATTTTGGTCATTTCATTTTATTGAAATTATTTGTTTTTTATATTTTTTGCTAGTGCGAGTTTGATAGGGGATTGGATGTCCAAAATGGTGCCAAAATAGTTCATAGAAAAAAATTTAAAAATAAAATAGTGTAGAGAAGTGACATTGTGATTGGGACAATCTTAGCCCTCCATTCAGAATGGACGGTTGGATAAGGGGAAGTATATAAGTTTTATGCTGTAGAGGAAGCATAGAAAGCTTGCCCTACAAACATACAATCTTAGCCCTCCATTCAGAGTGGACGGTTGGATAAAGGGAAGTACATAAGTTTTATGCTGTAGCGGAAGCATAGAAAGCTTGCCCTACAAACATACAATCTGTTGTAATACAAGTTGATCACAATTACTCTTATCCTTCAAATTTCAAATTGGATGGTTCTAAAAGTGTTATTGACTAGATTCTCATAGTACACAATCCCTACAAAAAATTATGTGAATGTCCATTTTTTTAAAAAAATTTTACCTCTGGTTTGATGTTTCATCATCAGTCCGCCTTTTATTTATTTTAATTTTTTTTTCAAATATTGGGATCAATCCAAAATCTGGACTGCCCTATGTATTTTTTGTGAAGTATATGGTCCAATGTTCAAGACATCCAACTAATTTTTACATAAAAAACCCTAGGTGTTCCGCTGGACTACAAACTAATACCCATTTATGTTCTAGGTGTTCCGCTGGACTACAAACTTTGTAAAAATAAAATAAAATTACCGTTTCGTTCATCCCACGAGCACTCTCTTACTTTTCCGAAATGGCGAGTCTGCCTAAGTTCTAAGACTTCATGAAATTTTGCCAAGTTTTAAAAGTTTTTGTGGTACACTGGGATCTTTATGGTCAGGCAAACCACCTAGAAACATAAAGATTTGAAAATTCTTGAGAAGGTTTATTGGAAGGGGGGTCCAATATTGTAGATATGAGACATGCCTATTTTCTTGTTTCTATAAGAAAAACATTACTCCCATTACTCTAACATCACGTCATGTATTTTTTAAAAAAATTGAAGGATGGATGGTTCGATGTTCATGTATTTTTAAAAAAAATTGAAGGATGGATGGTTCGATGTTTCCAACATGAGACTGATCCCTACACATTAAAAATTAAAAAAAAATAGTCTAATATTTGGACCATTAGACTTTAAAGGAAAAAAAGGTTAAAAGAAAAGGTGAAGTATTTTTAGAAAAATCATCACTCTCAGGTTGTAAATATCGAACATGTATACTTCTCCATAAATTACCTATAAATTTGGATTACCATATTTAAATATAATACAGGCACAATTTTTCCTCTCTCGTACTAGCCAAACTGCCTGAAAAATAGTTAATGTTCACATTTGACAAACATTTCATAAAGAAAAAAAGAAAAAGAAAATAACTAATGGTCACATTTGACAAGCATTTTATAAAGAAAAAATGTTTATACAAGGTGCACCTTAAAAATCCATTAATAAACACATTAAAGGTCTAGATAATGTGTAGAATTAACATGCACCTTAAAAATTCATTAATAGAGGCTTAATCGATCATCTCCAAATCGAAATGTATGGATATAGGGAAAAAAAATTTCAAGTCTCAAAATCGTACATCTTGCGACACATTATCTAGACCGTCCATTTTTTGTTTTTCAAAAACCGAAATCTTTAAAATTTTTGGTTTTTCAAAAACCAAAAGTTAAGAATTTTGAATTTTTGAAAAACCAAATATCTATGATACAAGCCGAACATTTTAGTGATAAGTTGTGGTTGGTGTGGTTTTCCTATGTGGTAGAAAAAGAGGTCTTGGCTTCCGTTCTTGGGGAGCTACTTTTTTAAAAAAAAACTCAAAAACTATGTCTTTTAAAAAAGGAAAAAATTTATATAAGGTTGCAACCTTAAAATGCAAATTACAGATGCACCTCAAAAATCCAGCGAAAAAGGTTGTTTTAATATTGAAAAATCTCGTAATTGATCATCTCGATAATAAGATGTATGAATATGAAAAAAGAAAAAGATTTTGGGTCTCAAAAATAGTTCATTTTGCAGCACATTATGGAGACTGTCCATTTTCAAAATTTTCATATGCCTATAGTTCTACTTGATGTTAACCATTCTTGAAGTTTAAAATTCTATAATTAGATATGAAAATAGATTTTTGTGATAATCCTAAGAATGCTTTAGACCCAAATTACACGTTACGATAAAATAATTTGAAGGTGCGCCTTAATTGGATTGTTTAAGGTTGCAACCTTATAGAAACCATATCCTTTAAAACATCATGTAAAAAGTTATCCATACTGGGCGTGTTTAACCAAAAAGAGACTTTTAGCACAACTGATTACATTTAAGCTATTAGAATAATTAAAGTAAGCAACTTCATCTTTTTTTAGGAAATGACTATAAATATTCGGATTTTTAAAAACCAAAAATTGTACAAATTTGGGTGTTTAAAAAATTGAAAATTTTAAAAATTTCAGTTTTTGAAAAACCGAAAATGGGTAGTTAGATCTTTTTTAGAAAAAAAAGTTATGAAGTTGAAAAAACAGACATATCTGTAATAACAGAAACTAAAAGGTATTTTTTAATAATAATAAATATAACAGATATTTATGTCATTTTTCCTTAAACTTTTAATAATTAAAAATAAAAACATATTTTCATATCATCCCAAGAATTTTTAAAACCAAAATTACAACAAAGTTTGGAGGTATGCCTTACATTGTCTAAAGTTGCCATCTCATACAAGTCGCATCCTTCCCTAAAATAGTTTATACTGATCAGCCTTCCCTATTTTGAGGCCGGTCGGCAAAAAAATTGTTTCTACGTCCTCAGGTAATCAACATGAAATGACGAAGCGCAACAAACAATGTCTAGAAAATAAAGAAGAAGATGTCTCACTGGTCCCTGTAAGTGTAGACTGTCCGGGCAGCCAAATTACACGGTTAAAAAAAAAAAATGTGTTTCTAGTGTTAATGTGTTATAATAAAAAAATTTAAATAGATCACATACATTAATTCACCATTGTTTGAAAACCCAAATCGGTATGTTAAACACCTGAAAACCGATTCGGTCTAGCAATTCGACCGAGAGAACCCACTAATAATAAAAAATAAAAAAAAAATTGAAAAAAAAAAAAAATTATAAAAAAAATATAATCTCATAACCACGTAAGCAACCAATAGATTCGCAACTCCTACCAACACACCAGTTCCTACCGATTCCCAGTCCAGATCAACTAATCTCAATCCAAATCATCTTTTCAAACAGTGCTTCTCACAATGAGAAGCTATCAAATGGCCAAACGGTCCACTGGGTCAGCCCAACCTAAATTACTAAGGCTAAGTCATACAATATAGCCCAAGAGCAAGTCGGGCTTGGACTTGGCCCATGTCGGAGCCAGCCTACTCCTCCAACCGCTGCCAGCCAGCTCAACAATTCATGCTCAAGCTAATAATTTCTTTAGACCTTGTGAGGCCTTCGTAACAATGTTATATCTCCTAAGATGTACTTTTCTAATATTAGAAAATGCTGTTTTAAGACCTCATTCCATCTTAAAAATCATTGAAGGGTTCAAAAGAATTGCTCAAGAACAGGTTACGCATTCTTCTTTTTTTTTTCTTTTTTTTTTTGACCTTTATTTAATTAAAAACACCTCCCCTAGCAATTCCTTCCAAAGTTGTATTCTAAAATGTACATTTCATATTTTCCAATGGAAAAATCTTGAAAACGCTTATAGACAAAGTGCTACAGTATTTCGCCACCATCACAGTCCGTGGCGGTTCACTGAACAGACCCACAACGGACAACATGCCATCCGTTGCAGTTCCACATGAATTTTTTACTGTTGCGGACCTAGCATGTCCGTGACAGTGTTGTCATGGACATGCTAGATCCATAGTGGTCTAAAAACGCGCTCTGTCTAATTTTTCAGACAATGATGAGTCTATGAACGAATAGATTGCTCATTTTCACCTGTAAACGATCTATAGTCTCTTCCTTTTCAAATTATTCAAATTATCCATGTCCAGGATTGAAACACAAAACAACTAGAAAGCATTTTGGTTGAAAACCACTTAAATAATACTCCCGTGATTATTTAGAACCTGCTCCCGTCGCTATTTAGAACATGCAAAATTACGCTACCAAGTGCCAATAAATAAAATTGCCATGGGATGAAATTTTTATAGGGCCTAGGCTTTACGAAAACAAAATAAAGCTTCACCTAAGATTTTCGTCTGGAAAACACTTTTGGCATCAAAAGTCATCATGACTCTACAATTCTAATTTCCAAAACCGACAATAAAAATTGAAACTCAAAAAATAATACAGATCTTACAAATACGAAAACTCTTTATTTCTTGGGCGAAATAAATAGTCTAGATGATTTATTACATATACACTTTTTTAAAATTTAAAATCCTAATTTTTTTGCACAACCATATCGTTCAAGTTGAGATGATCGATTTAAAAATTTTTGGACACTTGAATTATAATTTTTGATGAATTATAAACTGAAATTTAATTTATTTTAATAGGGCTGCTGCCCTATTAAACCATTTTTCATTACTATAACCCATAAATGTCCACGATTAGCAATAGGGATAACCTCCTAATTGTGAAAGGGGAGGGGGACAACCCTTAATCATGGGGATTAGCAATACGGCATAAAAATATTTGAATTTAGGTCAACTGTTTTAGTGACCCAAATTACTCAAAAGGAAAAAACTATTTATATATGGAAGACTATTAATCTTCTTCACCATTGTATATGAAAACAGTTCTATTGACCAAGCTCAAAGTTCAATAAAAAATTTCTAAACTTTTACACATCCAAACTATCAAATTTCTCCGGATAATTATAAGTAATCGTGACGTCGTTGCACCAAACCAAAAGTAAATGGTGTCATCCCTCACTTAAATACCATACCAATGTCTTAATCGTGTGCGACAGTCATTTGAAAATTATTCAACAATTTTCAGGACGTATCTTACAGGTTAAAAGTCTTTAAAAAGTAAAAATTGCAGTAATAAGTAATATCTATTTGAGCCTTGTAAAATAACTCTAGCCAATTAATGGTATTTTCGCGTCCTTCCCCAACAGAACCAGTTTCTAAAATCCTTGAGAAAATTTAGGAGACCAAGAGGATGCATTTCCATATTTGATTAGACAAAAGAGCCCCCAAATGAGGGAAACTCTTTAGGTATGGAATAAGGGAAAAGTTTATATAGAGCTGAAGCTCTAAACAATCAAATTGGAGCCTACCACAACGATTATGTTGTTTTGATGCCCAAATATCCTAAAATTGATCATCTCGACATCAAGATACATGGACATGAGAAAAAATTGAATTTTAAATGTCGAAAATAGTGTATTGTGTAATGTATTTTTAGACCGTCAATTTTCAACATTTTCAAGTTTTCATAGATCTGTCAATCTAAACTATTTTTTAACTTTTAAACTTTATAAATAAAAATAAAATTATATTTTACAGCTATCAGAAACATTTCCAGTATTAAAACCACATTTTTCAATACCATTTGAAGGTAAACTCTAATTTGATTACCCATGGAAGAAAGGTTTCCCATTTAATTTAATAATTCAGGCTAATCTCTCAAATAGAATCCATACTTTTGGACTCTTTTCGAGGCTATCACTGAGGATAATGATGCAAATCAAGATCTGGTTGCTATAAAATTTAAATTTTATTTTTGTTAATCGTAGCAACCAGACCTTGATCTGCATCAAAAAAATGAAAACATAGCATGATTTCTCGTATCAAATCCATGAGGAATGCCCACCCAAACAAAAGCATGAACACCACAGTTCAATTTTTCAGTAATTAAGCATCAATGCACTTAAAACATCTTATTAAGAGAACATTGAAATCCATCAAAGTACAGTACCAGTAGAAAATTAAGAAAGTGGCCACCACTTCTGAACACCACAGTTCAATTTTTCAGTAATTCAGCATCAATGCACTTAAAACATCTTATTAAGAGAACATTGAAATCCATCAAAGTACAGTACCAGTAGAAAATTAAGAAAGCGGCCACCACTTCTGAAACTCACTCGTAACCTCAGCTCGGTAACCACCTCAGAAATCAAAAGATCGCAACCAGCTCTGCCTCACCAAGAACATGTCCTCCGATCGAGTCCAAGAGCTTCTCTTTAGTCACCTAATCATAATAAACAAAATCGGCCACGGATAAGCACCCAAATGTGCAGACATTTATCGATATTACATAGATGAGGATGCATGCCCTTGACTAACAAGATACAAGCGTCAAATCTACTGATCCATTCTACTAATATCAAATTTAACTTTTCAGATGCTGTGTACACTGGTCACTATTTAAAGAAAGGAGGCGGCTAAATTCAGTAGCGGGCAATTGTTACTTTTGTAGGCAACAATAATAGAGAGTAGTAAGATTTCTACAGTTCAAGAGCTTTCAATAATATATGTCAAGAAATATCCGAAGTTCTATATTGTCAACCAGTTTTACAACAATCAGACCGACCACTGAATCAGTGTGAAAATCAGATCAAATCGGTTGGAACGCATTTTAGAAAGAAGGAAAGAAAAAAGATAAAGGAATAGATGTAATACTGCACAAATACTTAATGAATTACAAAATTTGCCCAACTTCATTTAACTCCTCGAACTAGTCCAATAGGCCAAGCCCGGTCGAACATCAATTTGGACTAATTCTCGACCAAACCTATTTTTATCTTGGACCAGTCTTGACAGGGCTCAATCTTGGTAACAAGGGCATCAACACGAGCGGAGACATTTTTCATGGTTCAACATGCACAAAGAATCCACAGACACATGCAAAGAACCATAGAACGTCAAGGTCACTTAGCAAAGAGGCAAGCCACCCAATCAAGCATATCTAAAAAGCCTTATGAGATCTAATTAAACGATCAATAATAACATTAAATCCCACTAATAAGTTCGACCAAAAGGCCCGTAACCCATCCCTCCATGAAAAGTTTTTCCGATACATGTTTGATTATAAACCACAGAGGATGACACTTTGAGAGAGATGGAGAAAGGGCTTGTTCATACCTTGTTGCCCAGATGCATCTCGTCGTCGAGTGCATAAAGCTTGAACTGAAATCTATGCCCATGAGATGGGAGCGGGAGCTTGAGGCCTCTCCATCCAGGCACCTTCCAGTCATTGTTCCCTTCCTTGATGCCCGCATACTCCCCCCCTTCTTCCTCCTCCCTGCCCGAGAAACCTTCCGGCAACCCTGCAATCTCAACACCATACATTGTCACCGTTGTGTACCAAGCTCCCAACGCCGAAACAAGAAAACCGCCTCAAATTCAAATTATGCCTTCAGAGTAGGGGGAATATTCACGACCACCCTGCAACTCAAGAGAGAAAGCATTAAGATGACCCCTGTTGCACATAGGAAAATGATGCACACTGCCCTTTGTAGATGTTTGTGTATTATTAAAACTATAAAGAGGGCTTTTGTCTCTTTATTATTTTCCATTATTTAGCATGTTTGATGCATCTGCTCTTGATAGATAATGGAATGGGAAATTTAGCAAAACATCCTTAACATACTACCCAATTAATATTTTGCTCATCTGTTAAAGCTTAACAAAATATGTCTGGTTGATGATTATATGCCTTTGGGGTTCTTTAAATTAAATAAAGAAAAAATAAGAGTCATTATGTTGAATAAAAATGTATTGAGAGGTTAAATAGTTCATCTATTGAGTATTGACTTTGATGAATGTCCTTAATGGCAAATAACAACTAGCATTTTGAACAAGTGCTCCTTGCAAAAACAATTTTAGAAAAACATCATTTAAGATGTAGAAACCCCTTACAATATCTATTAAGGGGCTAAATGATCCGGATAAGGGTTGCTCTTTTCATTATCATTCTCGGATTAGGGTTGCTCCTTTCATGATCATTTAAGTACCCCCTAAAAATGTGTTAAAAAAAATAATTAGAAAAAGGTTTCAAAAAGGTACCTCCTAAGAATATTAAAATTTCCTAAATTGCTCTTCTGAGGATTAGATAGCTGGAACAAATAAGGGCATTTCAATAACATGAGGTTTGTTAAGGTATACACCTTATGCTATACCAGTAAGGCACACGTCAAAATTTTGCCAAAAAGATGTAATTCCAATTCCAGAAACCTTACGATGCTTTGAAAATCCATTCAAGCTTAATTATGAAATTTAAAATCTCAAAAATTGTACAGACAGCGCATATCTATAATACTGAAAATCTTGAAAATAGACCGGTCTATATAATTTATTATAAAATGCACTATTGTTAATCTATAAACGCCTCAAAATTTTGAAAATAGATTGTCTAGATAACTTGTTACATATTACTCTTATTTATCCATAAGCATTTGAAAATCTTGCAAATAAAGGTCTAGATAGCGTTACAAGATAAATTGTTCTTGGGACTCAAAATTCTTCTTTTTTTCGTAGAATCTCTAAATCTTGGGGTTGAGATGATCAATTGAAATGTTTTCCAACTTCACACCATCTTTTCTACTGGATTTTCGAAGTGCGCCTTATTTCTATAGTATAAAGTTTTCTACGGTATAAGGTTGTAACCTCCTACAATAGTTTGACCCTCAATAGCACCAAGTAAGCAACGAAAAATACCACCATTTGTTTGGGCTAAAAAAAAAAATTGCGGGACCACAACATTATATAGGTTGTTTTTTTCTTCCACAACTCCCAAACACCCTCAGAACTTCAATATCCCTCACTGGTCCTTGTTAAGAACTTGAACATCCCGTTACTTTGTCAAAGCAAGAATGCTCCTTACTCTTCGTACTATCCAAGAACAAAGGCTATTTAGATTAGAATTTTTTTTTTTTTTTTTTTTTTTTTTGTAAAAAGGTTATGAAAAGTAAATATTGGGGGGGGGGGGAGGGAATATATTGGAGCCCTCCAACGACAACCTCCTTAAAAAAATATTTTAGCAATATTTCTTTTAATACTTCGATATTGCTTTTTATCATTTTCCCCTAATTCTTTATTCGTCCATTACTTTCCCTACACCCTAGTTTTAAAAAATTTTAAACCAAATTTTCATAGCCAAAAACTAGCTTCTTCTTTATAATCTCTTCTTGCCGTTTTTAAACTCAAAATACTCCACCCCCTTACTATTACTGTTATAAACGGTTTTTAAGGCTTGCCACTCCAACAAAATAAATGGAATAGAAAAGATGGAGAGGAGATGAAGGAACCAGTGAGTCCATAGGACAATGGGACCGTTAGGATCAGGAGCATCAATGTCTTGGATGACCAAGGCCAGGCTCTTTGTACCCTCGGGCACACCGTACCACTCCACCGGGGGCGAAATGTTCTTCTTAGCGCCCTGCCCCTCTCCCGTATACTTCCCGTATACGTTTGCCCGTATTTGGGCCGGGGAGAGTTGCGGGTCATGGTGACACGTGTCATGTGGCCTCTTCTTTATTGCCAAGTGAACGCTTACGTGGTAAGCTATAGAGCGATCCAGCATATAAATGGTGGTCCTGAGGGTAGAAACTGGAAATGTCGAGTTTGTAAGGGGTCAAAGGATACCTCGTTGATGCCTGAGATTAGTATAGAAAAGTGAGTTGCCTATGTACGTGAGACGGCTGTTTAATTATTTTCGAGTTTCGTTCGTTTATTAGATCAAGGAAAAAAACTTAAAAAAGGTTGACACCTTCAGTTATAGAATTTAATTGCACTATTAATTTTTTCATAAACTATTGTTTTGGTGTTGGAAAAATATTTAGTTGATATGGAGATATATATAAATATAAAGAAAAGAAGAGAGCTTAAGTATTAGAAATGGTATATCCTCCAACACAACAAGTGGTATATCTTGTAATATATTATCTAGACTATCTATTTTTAATATTTTATATAGATAAACAGTTACATAAGTGCGAAGCTCTAAGCAATCAAATTAGAACACATCTTAAAAATTTCACTAGAAAAGGTTGTTTTGATGCCTAAATATCTTCAAATTGATCATCTCAACCTCAATATGTATGGACATGAGAAAAAAATGGATTTCAAGTTTTGAAAATAGTGCATCTTGTAATGCATTTTTGGATTGTCAATTTTCAAGATTTTCAAGTTTTCATAGATCTGCTCGAACTACGCTATTTTTTAAGCTTTAAATTTTATAATTAGATATGAAAATATATTTTAAGGCTATCACAAAGGTTTCCAGTATTGAAACCACATTTCACGACATTATTTGAAGGTACGCTTTATTTTAGTTGTTTAGAGCCTCGGCTCTCTACAAACCACACCATTTTATATATTTATAGCCTTTTTTATTTGATTTTTTTTAAGTTTAAAATTTATAATTAGAGATGAAAGTAGATTATCGCACTATCCTAAAAAACTTCAATATAAAAAATACACCTTATAACAACGTTTACATACAATGAGACAATTTTTTAATACAACGAGGTCACAATTACTTACAACCGTCCGATGTAAAATCTGAAAGCTTAGTTGTGTCACAAAGTTCAAGAAATTTTCTTTTGGAGTTTGAGATTGGTCAATAAAATAAATGCAACCATCCGATTTCACATTCAGTGGTCAAGATTAATTGTGATTACCATGGGCCAAAGATAACGGTCTCATTGTACACTTTCCTTTACTTCAATATTAAAATTGCAACATTATGCAAACTACACCCTTAAATTTAATGGAAAATATTGCTATGTTACCCCAACAATATATAAGTTATTTGTGACCACACTTCTTAGCTGTTCGATCTGAATCAAATGGCTAAGATTGTTCATACCACAATGTCACGCCAAACGTTTTTTTATTTTTTACTTTTTTTCTACAAAACATTTTTTAATCAAATTTTAGGCATCCCATCATAAATTACGTTTATTTTGGTGGCCAAGGCGGTGTTCTCATTTACATAGTGCTTTAAGTTAAAGACGAGTTTCTTAATTTTTGCTTTTTATTTTTATACTTATTACCAACGTTCATTGCTGAGTGGTAATTTATATGAAAAATATGGAATTATGAATATTTTTCTCATATATAATGTTAAATAACATACTAATTACTTTTTAATTTTAATTCGATCAGATACTTTTTCAAGATTGATATCTCATATAATTCCCAAACAATTCAACTTGTCTCCTTTCACGACGGAGGAGAAGAGCTGTTAGGAAAATCTGCAAGTGTGATCTCTAAGCTATTTTCTATTTATACGTATTCAAAATATAAAAATTGAGTCTTTCGGTTGCAAGTATTTCGAAAAACTTTAACAATGATATCAAAAGCTAATTTTTCATATTTTTATTTCAGGTACCAAATAACAAGATGGTAGAAGATGAATTGAAGAATTTAAATAACAGTGAGTGCATTTTTGGAATTAAGGCTTCGATTAATAACACATATTCAACGTTGAACTTGGTTATGCAATCTTTGAAACAGCCATCCCATATTGTTCCGAGGAAGCTCAACTTAGACGATTAATATATTTTTTTTCTTTTTTCATACTTTTGCATGTCAATATAAAAATTCTTCTTTCCTTAGAGTGATGGTGAATTTATTTTCCTATAGTTCTAATCTAACTCCTTTCTACCTCACTATAATCAATTATAACTTTTTGGAATATATTCAAAGTTTATTTGAATTTGTTTAGCTCTAATTAGTATCGAATAGAAGAAATTACGTAGATTTGGATTAATCAAAGTCCCTCTCTCTTCCTTAATAATTGAATGTCGCCTTTTTTCAAATTGTTATTTCAAGAATAAAAATCTATCCAATTATAGATATATCAAACCACGTGCAACACATCGTGCATAACACTAGTGTATATATATATATATATATATATATATAACATATTCAATTATGATTCTTCATCTTCTACTTCTTCTGATTTTCATATCGATCAAATCCAAGATGATGATCTCATGTGGACAGACTCCTCTGACTCCACTAATAATTCAGATACAAATTCATCCAGCTCAAAGGATGATGATTGTAGTTGTCCAATATCATCACATAATGTTCACACACTTACACAAGAAGATAATTTCATTCTAGATATTATTGATAAAATTGTTGATCCAGAGGAAAAAAGAGCTGTCATTACTCAATTTATTAACATTACAAAAAATAAAGCAAAACCAATTCCTTTGAATAAAACCCCTGATGAATATAACTTTGCTTCAATAATGAAAAGGGTAAGTGATCAACATACTTCTCAACAAAAAGAACCAACCATTTCAGATCTCAAACAAGAAATCAAAGAAATAAAGACTGAAATAATTCAATTAAAAAATAGAATTAAATCATTAGAATTACAATAAATGTCTCAACAAGATTCAGATACAGATGAAATAGACTTTGATGAATTAATAAAAATTAATCCATCATTAGATATCCTTGAATCGTCAGAAGCCAAAATAATACCTCTTCCTTCTGTGAATCTAATAGACAAAATAGTAGTTCAAAAATGGTTTGTCTACGTTAAGATAATTGTTGCTCAAGATTATAGTTTTGAAACATCAACTTTAATAGATTTTGGAGCTGACTTAAATTGTATCAATGAAGGACTCGTACCCTCAAAATATTTTGACAAAACTACTCAAATATTGAATACAGCAGATGGGAGTAGATTATTTATTAAATATAAATTATCTAATGCTTCTGTTTGTAATAATCACCAATGTATAGATACATCATTCATAATGGTAAAATGATTAAGCCAAGCAGTAATACTTGGAGTTCCATTCCCTACTTTGTTATATCCTTTAACCATAAATGAAACAGGAATATCTTCAGTTATTCAAAATATTCCAATACACTTTCATTTCATACATAAACCAAAATTGACAGAACTCAATAGTGTCAAAAGTCAATTAAATAACAAAGAAAAATTTCTTTGTACTCTTAAACAAGAAATTAAATATAAAACTATTGAAGAACAATTACAAACTTCTTCAATACAACAAAAGATTCAAGCATTACAACAACATATAGAAACTTCAATATGTAGTGAGCATCCTAATGCTTTTTGGGAAAGGAAAAAGCATAGTATAAGTTTACCATATGAACAAAGATTTGATGAAAAACAAATACCTACAAAAGCTAGACCAATACAAATGAATACTATCTTATTAGATATGTGCCGGAAAGAGATTGATGATCTCCAACAGAAAAAATTAATAAGACCAAGCTCCTCACCTTGGAGCTGTGCAGCATTTTATGTCAATAAAAATGCTGAAAAGGAACGAGGAGTTTCTAGACTTGTTATTAACTATAAACCTTTGAATAAAGTCTTAAAATGGATAAGATATCCAATCCCCAATAAAAAAGATTTATTAGATAGAGTTGCTCAAGCATGTATCTTTTCCAAATTTGATATGAAATCGGGTTATTGGCAAATACAAATCCAAGAACAAGATAAATATAAGACTGCATTTAATGTTCCATTTGGACAATAGGAATGGAATGTTATGCCATTTGGTTTGAAAAATGCTCCATCAGAATTCCAGAAAATAATGAATGATGTTTTTAATGCTTACCATCATTTTATGATAGTATATATTGATGATGTACTAATATTATCGGAATCAATAGATCAATATATCAAACACATTAACACATTTATACATGCAGTCCGGAATGCTGGATTAGTTGTTTCAGCCAAAAAGATAACACTATTCAAAACCAATATAAGATTTCTAGGACATATGATTCATCATGGAACTATCATTCCCATCGATAGATCCATACAATGCGCTGATAAATTCCCTGATCAAATACTTGATAAAAAGGAACTTCAAAGGTTCCTAGGTTGTTTAAATTATGTTAATGATTTCTATCCTAACCTTGCTTTAGATTCTAAACCTTTATATGATAGACTCAAAAAGAATCCTCCACCATGGACCAATATCCATACCAAGGCAGTATAGGTAATTAAAAGCAAGGTAAAGACACTAGGCTGTCTCTCCCTACCTCATCCAACTGCTTTTAAAATCATAGAATGTGATGCTTCTGACAAAGGCCTCAGTGGTATTCTCAAACAAAGAATTGATTCTCAAGAACAATTACTTCGTTATACTTCCAAAGCTTGAAACACTACTCAATTAAATTATTCCATGGTTAAGAAAGAACTCTTAGCAATTGTCCATTGTGTTTCAAAATTCCAAAGTGATATTTTAAACCAACATTTTCTCATACGAACCGACTGCAAAGCAGCCAAGGATATTCTGCAAAAAGATGTTCAAAATTTAGTCTCTAAACAAATATTTGCTCGATGGCCGGCTATCTTATCCACCTTTGATTTTTCTATCGAACACCTTCCCGGGTCTTCCAATTCATTACCTAATTTTTTAACCCGTGAATTTTTGCAGGGGGGGCAACACTGACACAAACGACGAAGAATCACCCTTGTCCCTTGCTCTACAATTGTTCGCAGAAAATTAGAATAATATTAATATTATACCTTCACCTTATTATCCAATGGGTTCTCGAGGCACTTCTTGCAGAGATAAACAACCCATGTAAAATATTGTTCCATATGAAGGGGAACCATCGCCTTTGGCAATACGGTCACCTTCACAGTCACCCATTCACCAAATTACCTATCTAGAAGCACATGCTTCTACTCCTATATATTCACCAGCTCAATCCAAGACCACCTCCATACCTAATACATCTAGATCTGCATACATCGAAAGAGCCTATCTAATGGATATCACCATAGATGAACAACATATTCATACAGATCCCATTAAACTTGCACCTTTGTATCTGATAAACCATCTCAACCCTACCAATGGGGTCAAGACCAGAGGATATTACGAAGCTATACTCATGGAAACAGGATCTATCTCTGTTGTCCATTACTATCAGCAAAATACCAGAATAATTGCATATTCTAAGGTTCAAATAAAAAAGCTTCTTTCTTATGATGAGTGGGGTTGCAATCCCACACAGGGAAAGAAATTGCACAACCCAGATTTCTCATACAAATATTATAAATATGCCGAGTATATAGAAGCCTGGCACAAATTCTTTTATCATCAAAATCCGAACAACATACATAGCTAGTATCTTCAATTCCGACTACCTATTTTCGAAAGATTCCCCACATGGTTTCAAAATTGGTTCTTAGTGTGGGGTTCAACTTCTTTGATACTACCTCCTACTTTCAAAAACCTGCAGGAACAATTTGTGCAATATAATAATAGTGACAATACAATTGACACTCACCTATACTTCATGGCCTTATATCAGCTCCCATGGATCATGAAATGGGAGTACACCATCTCAATCAATAATACCAATGATTATACCTATATTCCTCGATTGGGGAAAACCATCTCTGTTAAATGGTGGGACATTTTCAAAATAGATCTCACAGCTACTACACCAAAAAGAATGCCCCCACCAATACCTAAATACCAGTCAAACCCAAATACAACAAACACCTCTTTTGACTTTCCAACTTACCTTCGCAACATGTTACAAACCAATCCCAATGCATCCAAAGAAGAATTAGAAAAACAAATGAAGGAAATCTTCGCTGAAGCCGGAAGAAAACCAGTCTCCTCTGAAGAAACAGTACAATCTTCCCCACTGCATACCAATAGATACCTCCAATTGAGTGAAGATGATCCAGAAGAAATGGATCCAGAAGAAGATGACCCAGAAGAGTTCAGTCAGAGACCATAAAAGTCTCTATCACCACCGACAATACCACCAATAATCCAAACAGATAATAGTCTCCAACGACAAAGCTCCATAAAAGACAAAAGCTCACCGACAGAAAAAGACAAGAAAGACTGTTCCAGATTCCAAGCACTGTACCCACCGACATACACGACAAAAGACATGGCCACATCACCAACAAGAAGTACTATTCCAGATGCTTCACTGTAGCCACCAGCATAAAAACCAAAATTGTTACTGTAGCAATAATCAGATACGACAAAGAGGAACACTGTTCCCAGATGCCTCTTTTTATTTTTTGTTTTTGTCCTATTCCTTTGGGTCACCTCAGTTTACTTTACGTCTTTTCCTTTTCCTTCTGCTTTATCCTTTGCTTCGAAGGGAAGCAAACTCCTTCGTCTATAAAAAGGCCAAAGGCCTCTCATTTGAGGAAAGGTCTTCTGCTTCCCCTCTCAGCTCATAAACCCTTCTGCTCTCTGCTCTAAAAATCTCCCACCTTCTCCTCTTTACTCAGAAGCTCCTTCACTTCTCCCTCTTTCTCTCAAGACTTATACTCTGATCTTCGACCTCCTCTACTACTTCCTTTCTCTCTCAGACCTTCTTTAGATAAGATTCCAGTTCTTTCTAATCTCTTTTCTTTGAAAAATATATCACTGTTCCTCTGAGCCCGAAGTGTTATACCAACCAGAGCTATCTTGACCTTCATAGCTCTCGTAGTTCAAACATCTCACCTTTTATTTTTATCCATTATGTGTGACTGCAATCTAAATTCTCTCCCTTCCTACTGTCCACAACACTGGAAACTGTTTTCCAGTTATTGTATTTGCAAACAGTAAGTTTTAGAATTTCAGTGTGCCTCTTATCTGTAATACGTTGTAATCTGATTATCTGTAAAATATACAGTTGTTATACAGTTACTTTATGATGTGAATAAAATGCAGTTTAAGATTTTATTTAGTATAAAAGTTGGTGAGTTTAATTATGCCCAATGGTTTGTAATTGATATTTCTATTATTCCTTTATTGTGCATAATCCTGTTTATCCTTAATTATTATAAGATTTTACAAGAACTAGTTAAATACAATAGCTTATTATTTACCTATTTACTATAAAAAATTCCTGCATACAATCCCTGCATAAAATTAGATTATAAAACTAAATATCTTTCCATAACAAAATCAATTAGATTCAACCTATAAACAAATTGAACAGTACTGTAGATCAGGGCCGAGTTTGGTATCAGAGCCATACAGTAAAAACTGTCACAGTTACAACAGTAGAACTGTCCAACAGTGAAACTGTGTAAACAGTTAAACTGTCAAAACAGTAAACCTGTTCTTTTACATCAATAAGTTGTATGAGATAAAAGTTACATCTTGACTAGCGAAACTAAATTAAATTTACATCCTAGAAAGTTGGTCCGAGAGTTAAGGCAAGAGGCAAGTGAACACCTATTGCAAAGTACCGCCAAGGCTAGGAAGAGCCGCTTAGGGAAAACGCTGGGCCACTGAATGTCCAGATTGTCATTATCCGCAACCTACGGATAGCAAATTTAATAAGGAATCTAACTAGTAAAAATGCAACTTCATCTCAAACACTTAGAGTAAAAAATAAAGAACAAATAGTCATTAATGACATTGAACATAATAATCAAATTGGAACATACCTAAGGTACCAATCCATGACGTTTACAATAAAGGATCATTCAAATTCAAGATGGGATATGCCATCAATACTGTAGAAGAAAGTTTATCGGTTACTCAAAACCAAGAAGACTTTCACCTACTCTCATAGAAAATCATTGAAAAACATAAAGAACATAATTACAAATATTTACATATTGGATTAATCCAAATAGCCATGAAACTTTTGACTCGATTAGGGTTGAACACCTCTGTGCTTGTATGCCTAAGAGATACAAGACACAATATTTTCACAGACTCGCTACTTGGCATGGTTGAATCCAGCCTCTGTAGTGGTCCCATATATTTTAATTGTTTACCAAATTTTTCTGTTTCTTTGACTGACCCAAATATTTTAGATATATTAACAATTAATTTAAAAACACATGGTTTTAATATGGTCCAAGGTTCTCAAAACTTAGCAATAGTTTATAGAATATATTATAAAGTCATGAATACCTTATGTCCAAATATTATGCAAATTGATCAAAAAGATCAAACTATAGTATTCCAAACAAATATTGAAAAATCAAATATGATTGTTCTTAAAACAATAAAATAGTCAGATATTAGACTACCACAGTCATGGGCATTACAACATGCCAATCAACCTCAAGAGGTTCCCCAACATCATATTCCTAATCAAATAATAGAACATCCTGATGGCAATATTGAAATAATATATATATATATATATATATATATATATATATGAAAAAGTTTATATAGAGCTGAGGGTCTACACAATTAAATTCGAGCCTACTTCAAAATTTTTACTAGAAGAGGTTGTTTTGGTGCCCAAATATCCTCAAATTCGTCATCTCCACATCAAGATGCATGGACATGAAAAAAAAATGGATTTCAAGATTTGGAAATAGTGTATTTTGTAACGCGCTTTTGGACGGTCATTTTCAAGATTTTCAAGTTTTCATAGATCTCTAGATCTACACTATTTTTTAAGCTTTAAACTTCATAGAGAAATATGAAAATATATTTTAAAGGTATCACAACGACTTTCAGTATTGAAACCACATTTCTCGACACTATTTGAAGGTAGGCTCCAGTTTCATTGTTTAGAGCCTAG
>NW_006498404.1:396064-417937 GCF_000471905.2 Amborella trichopoda
TTATATCTTTTGACTGTCACATCTAAGGAATATCAGTATTGTAAATTCTTGGGGCGTAACAATTTAGCAAAAGGAGAATCAATATCTTTCAAACTAGGTTGCTAAGAGAATTCAACTTGGGTTTGAGTTTGTGATCAAAGGGGTTTATGTTCCATTGGTGTGGCTTGGCCGAAATTTGCTTTCCTGGTTCGAGATTGAAGCTAGACCGTTGATCCCGCTCCATCGGATGGTGGTGACTCGGTGTGGAGTGTAATAAGCTGGTTGAGGTAATCTCAGACACTTTTCCTTTTGTTTCTTACAATCTTATCTTTTATTCTCAATAATAGTGCATAGTTGTTTCAATGGCATCAAGTTGTTAAGATCTTGGTTTTATTGTTATGACATCAAGTTGTTAAGATCTTGGTTTTATTGTTATGTTGATTTTATTTTGAAATTTTTCTTATTATAATAGAGACCAAATGTAAGTGATCTTTTGCCAAAAGAAAGGGGTGAAGAAAAAAAAAATGTATTCCTAGGTAAAAGATCACATAGGTCTTTCTTTCAGAGAAATTATATATCGTTTGGGAATGGCTATCATAAAACTTATTTGAGAAAAAAATGTAAAGGTTATTAGACGTATAAGTTTATATTTTTAGAAAGTTATTTTTCACTTTATTCAAAGTAATTTGTCAAAAATTATATATTTTTAACCAAAATAGCTAAAGATGGCTAGAAATCACATAAAAGATCAATAATTAATAATATAGAAAATACAAAGTAGGTATCAAATAGCTATCAAAATAATATGACACAAAGTATATCAATTTGAAATAAGGCAACATACTTTATATAAAATTAGCTATTATCCAAACAAACCCTTAATTGGTAACATTCTATTATAGGGTTATAAGCGTATGGAATAAATTACAAAGAATAATTTAATAGTAACAACAAATTTAGTGAAGCTTTTCTTAGTTTATAGAATGTATATAAACATCCGTTTGCATTTGATTGTGAAGTGATATTTTCAAGAATATAGCACCAAACGCCTAGTTAGAGCCCCCTTCTATAGTTTGTCATGTATAGACATACAACCTCCATTCATGTCCCTTAGGCTTTGAGCAATATAGTCTATTCAACCATTTAAAGTTGAGTGAATTGATTTGTCATATATTATTGAGAAATGATTATATAAGACGCTCTCCTATTTATGTGTGTAGGACCTTGTGTACGACCTCTAAAAGGATCACCATTAAAGTTGATATAAATCTCTAAAAAAGTCAAGTCTCACACATAATTTTTCTAAAGATCCGTGCCAACTTTAATGGTCCTACATATGTGGATGGGGGAGGGTCCTATAAGATCATTACTCTATATTATTTCTTCCATCATGCAAGAATTTCATTAAATTAATTCATCTTGCTTCTTATGTAGAAGCATATAGACGAATTTCGCAAGGACCTCCGGCCTTTTCCAGAAGGAGCTATATCCATAATCATTGGTGATGATATTATATGATAATCTTAAAAACATTACATTTAGAATAGGGATAGCTTTCTATGTTTCCCCTACAACATAGAAGTTCTATACTCGCCCTTATCCAACCAACCATTTTTTAATGGAGGGCTAAGAATGCCCCAATCACAATGTCATGTCTCTATACTATTTTATTTTTAATTTTTTTTCTATAAACTATTTTGACACCAAATTTTGGATGTCCATTCATCTATTAAACTCGTACTAACAAAATATATATATAAAAAAATATTTTCAATAAAATAAAATGATCAAAATATCCCTGATTGGTCATTGTTTTTTATCGAAAAAATATTGCTAATACTTTTTAGAGGTGCGCCCCAATGAGAAGATGGCACGTGCCAAATTTCATATTCATAAAAACTTTGTATTAAAAAAAACTAAAAATAAAATACTTTGAGACGTCGGATCTAAGATCAAACAGTGAGTGGCTCTCTTGATAAAAAATGGGCGACCGGATGATAAAGGAAGGATATAACTTCTATATTATAGGGGGAACATAGAAAGCTTTCCCTTTTGAATATTGATGCCAAAATTTGTATTAAAGTTACTAAAATCCTCTTCGCTAATGATTAATGAGTGAATTTGTTTTTGGGGTGCAGTTGTATAAGGTTGTAATACGCTATACCCTCTATTATTTGGACGGTGTTTAAAAGGGGAATGATCCGGTCTATTATAGATATAAATGGCCATAATGTATCTAAATTTTGGGCTAACTCTTACCCGCCTTTCCTATCGCACGCTTACTTTCTCTTAAGAATTTACAGAGGGAGAAATCATTTGCAGCAGAAAGATACTCCTTTAATGTTAGAGAGAGGAACAAATTTCAGCTTTAAAGAGAAAGAGAAGAAACGTTGGAAAAAGATAAAAAGTGAAAGTGAACAAAGCCATATGCAACAGAAGATAGAGAACTCGAGAACTCGTATATAAAATAGAGAAATGATCCAATGCAAAGAACATATTCTTCCTTTATAATATAAGAGAGAAAAGAACTTATTACAAGATTTTTTTTTTTTTTTATTGTTGGAGGGAGAGGGGAGGTAAAAGGTAGTTTTTAAAAGAATGGATAAAAATACTCCAATACATCATATATAACCATGTATTTCTCTATGAGAGAGAATGTTGAAAGGAGAGAGAGGGGAGGTAAAAGGTATTTTTTAAAAGAATGGATAAAAATACTCCAATACATCATATAACCCTGTATCTAAAATGCACATGAACATGTTTTCTTTTAAAATGGGAGGTAAAAGGTATTTTTTAAAAGAATAGATAAAAATACACCAATACATCATATAACCATGTATCTAAAATGCACATGATCTTTCTTTCTTTTAAAATAGTGTTCAATCTTCACTATCCAACTAAAATAAATGGTGTAAATTACTTCTTTATTTTTATAAATAAAATTATAATTTTATATACATATTTTTTTTTCTTTCTTTTTTAATGATTCCAAAGAGGAAAATGTTGAATTGGTCAACTTAAACTTTGCTCCTTGAGTTACTTTTCCATTTTTGGACTTTTATTCTTTTATTTTATCGTTTGAAAGTGTCCTTGAGACATTTGGACTATCTTTTTTAATTTTTCACTTCACTTTCTTGAGGCAAGCTGAATGCCTATAATGTACAATTTCATGAAACAAGTAGAATTTTTGTGTTTTGCATGTTTATGAGGCATATTCAACTTTCTCCTAATCCTCTATGAATCATCGTCTTAATCTTGTGAAATGTATGATTTGATAATTTATGAAGCAAGCATAATGATCTTTTCATTTTTTATGTTGTTCTAGTTACCAGTGTTCGTAAAATTGAACCGGAACGGTTAACTGATCAAGGGGTTGGGAGCGGTTTGAACTGGAATCAGACTAACTGGGGTGGTTAACTGGACTAACCGGTCAAGTAGATTGTTTTTAACAAAAACGGTCAAAAACCTCCAAAAAAAAAAAAACTTAGACTAAGTGTATACTATCATATTACATACATTTATCTTTCAAAAAAAAAAAATTGAAACAATTTTTTATATAAATTAATATTTAAATACTATGAAGATATGCAAGACAAATTATAATTTGACATTAATTCAACTAATGAAGTTATAAAATCCAACTAACAATTGCTAGTAGTAATGAGAGTGGCAAGGGGGATCATGGTACTGTTGTGTTTCACTATCAAGGTTTACGAAACGAAAAATCTGAGTAAGGCCTGGTGGAGTCTGTAATGCCACAGTTGTACCCCCTCTCCAGCCAGGAACATTTTACGTGGTACCCTCTTAGCTAAAGTCACCTAGACTCATCCAGCCTTCGTGCTCTCCCTCAGCTTGTTCTGTGTTACCCCCACCCTGTCCTATGCTATGGCGCACAACAGCTGCAATATTATCATCATCATAAATAACCAGGTTACGGTAACGGCTACGGCTTCGTCTCTCCCTTGTCGAGTAACTGTTATGCCTCGATGCTTGGACTTCCTCCCGAGTCAATCTCATTAAATCTTTCTGTTCATTAGGCACCACATCATGTTGCGCCCCTTCACATTCCTGAATGACTGGATCTTGCCAATTGTTTTCCATTATCCCATCTGTCTCTTCATCATCTTGTGCCTCATCTTCATCCTGTGTATAATCGTCATCCACGTTCATGGCTATGTCTCCTTCATTGGATGCTGCAACATCTATATTATCATCTATATCGGCAACTGCCCCACTAAGAAAATCTCGGTCTAGTAGTGGGGTCCTCAGTGATACCCACTCATCGGCGACGTCCCTCCAAAAGATGTAATCAAGGTTGAACGGCGTGTAGTCTGTGGGGGTCCTCCTTATATGTCTCTCTCTCAATTTCAAATTATAATGAACATACACTAAGTTGTGCAGTGTCTGAGTCTTTAACCTATTCCGCCTCGGGACGTGTATCCACTGAAATGTACTCCAGTTCTCTCACATCCCGATGAAGCACATGTTTAACTCAAAATTCTAATTGCAATCTTTTGCAATTACTTTGTTCAAATTTCGTGTATGGTTCAACATTGTGCCCACACAGGCAAACATAGAAATACTTAACAATAGAAAATAAATTGATTTAAAAAAAACCAGAAATAGTATTGTATTAAACTACTGCAAGTTTTAACTTAAAACTAACCTGGGTGCAATTTTCCAGTTGTTTTTTTGGCATTGTTGTATGCAAATTCCCCATTTTTTTCCATGCACATGATAAGCTAAAAATAACAAGATGCATATATAAGGTTGGCACCGTAGGATTATGGTGCATATCTGAAATCATATAAAAATGTTGTTTTGACATTGACAAAATATCAAATTGATCATCTCGACATCGAGATGTATGGATACGGAGAAAAAAAACGATTTCAAGTTCTAAAAATAATACATCTTGTAACATATTTACTAGACCGTCTATTTTTAAGATTTTCATGCGTTTATAGATCGACTTGATTTGGACTACTTTTTTAGTTTAAAATGTTACAATTAGAGATAAAAGGCTTGGACAGCCAGCGAAAGAGTGTTGGTTCGAGTCCTGAGAGTGGTCACTTTGTGCATAAAAAGCCTAAGGTTATGATTGTTTCCCACTCACTCGCTCTTGGGACCCTGTGTAGGCGGGACCATCATTGGGTTACAACCCTCTTTTAGATAAAAATATATTCTTAGACCATCCTAAGAATTTTCAACAACAAAAATATATTTCATGATAAAGTTTGGAGTTGCACCTTACTTTGATTGTTTAAGGTTGCAACTTTTTACAAACTACACCCTTTATTATTTACATAATGTAACTTTATTCTTATTTATTTCACAATAATCTTGTGACAAACAATGGCTACTAGAAAGTCCTATGTAGTCCACATTCAAAATCGGAAATATGACTTGTTGACTAAGTTATGATCCTATAAAATATGGGATTGACATGGATAGATATTTTCTCTTATCTCTTACTTGAAAGATATAGAAAATACCCACTTTTAAGGAGGTTATGGGATACTCTTTCCATATTGTTATTTTTCTCATTGACCCATTATAAAAGCAATCACATTAGGGGTTTTTGGTTGCTCTTGGAGTTTTAACCAAAGCTACATTTCTTGGGCCATTTTTTGGCATGCATCACGCTTGGGCCATTTTTGGCGTGCAACTCTCTTGGGCCATTTCTTTGGGTGGACTCTTCTTGTTGTACCAGATATATAAGAAGTCTTCTTTTGAAGAGAAAAAGAAGAAAAAGAAAGAAAATATTATTCTTCTCTTAGAGAGAAGAAGAAGAGAGAATGTTATCATTCTTTGAGAGAGAGAAGAAGAACAGAGAGAGTTACCCTTGTTCTTAGAGAGATGAAGAAGATAAAATAGAGTTAGTGATCATCTTCTTAAGTCTTTTCTTTGTAGAGAGAGAAGAGAAGAAAAATGAGAGAAAGAGATAATATTTTCTTTTAGAGAGAGAGAAGCCTCAAGAAAAGAAGTCTCTGACAGATAAAAGAACCTCAGAGAAGAAAACTTATAGAGAGAAGTCTCTAGAAAAAATCAGTGATCCTAAAAAAGTTTGTTTCTTGGAAGAGTTAATAGTTGATTTGACTCTTTCTTTGGTGGATGTTTTCTGAAAATATGAACTATGTAAACTATAGGTGCCAGTAAGTTATTTTTTTTATTTACATGTTTTTCCCACTCATACACACACACATCGACTTTAACATATTTTTGTATCTCATATATCCGCATTCCGCTGAGCGCATCTGCATTCGTTCGATAGGGCTCTAATTGGGTGAGCCCAACAAGTGGTATCAAAGCAAGGTTCCCTGGCCATAACCTACTTCTGAGCATATACTCACCACAGGGACAAGGTTTAGTGGCTCGCTATTAATCCTGATCTTTGATCATAGTCATTGCTCCTGGCCTCTGCCCTGACTTTGGCTTTTGATTGATTGGCCTTTAGGAATTGTTTTGGGACATGTCGTTAGTCAATACTGTCAATGAGTGCCCACTGTGCAAAGAATGTCTTGACCGATAGACCATTAGTCATCACCTTGACAAACAATGAATTGCCATTGTGCAATGAAAGTATTGACTAATGGACCGTCAGTAACCACCTTGATCAATAGTGAAACACTTTAACCGTTGGTTGACTGATGGTGGCACCCTAACCGATGGTGGATAGCAAATCGATGGGCGATAGCTAACCGACGGGTGATAGTTATCCTACGGCAATAGCTTAACCGAGAGGGGATAGCTTAACCGATGGGGGATTGCTCTGCCAATAAGCAAGGGGACATAGTCCTAATCTATGAATTACAGGTTTTCCCCTAGAGACAAACACATGGTCACCAAGATCAGATGCAACCGCAACTCTATGGTGCGTATGGGTAATCTCTCGTACATGTGCTTGTTGTTCAGTGATTAGGCTTTGGCCATCGTCTCTAGAGGCCAACCATCACACACAATGGTCACATAGTTCATTGGCTCACTCTCCTCGATAACTCTGACCTCTTTAAGGGATAACCTATAAACCCTCTTCGATTTTATTTTATGTCAAGGTAATTAAGGGTTTTCAACTTGACTAGCTTAGCTCGTCAAGCCAAGTCTGAGTATTGGCAAATAGCATTTGCCTATCTCGATCCATCTGGACTATAATCTCGTAATCACTCAGAACCATAACTTCTTGGTCCCTCAGGACCATACTCCTGTTGGAGTTCTTTGATCCGCTGTATTAGATATTGATTACATGCTCTCATAAAGCCTTTAATGGCCACATAAACCTTGACAAACAATCCAAAGAGAATCATCGGCGAAGCATCTCATCAAATTCAGAGCCCCAATAAAACCCCAAAGTAAACAAGGAAAAGAACAAAATAAGATGTTGTATTTTCCCCTCTCTACCCCTACAAACCTTCCAAAAGTTAGAGCAAACGCCCAAGCTCCTCTTCCATGGGCATGGTGCCTCCTCCAACTGTTGCATATGCAGGTGGAGAGAGAGAAATAAAAAAAATCTAACATGTTAATGACATTTCCAATCTTTTAAAGAGCGAAATGACATTTCGAATCTTTTAAAGAGCGAAAGAGAGAGAAGAAGGGCATTTTAGTTTCATTTTTGTTGATTTTTTTTACTGAAGGTAAAAACAACAAAAAAACAGTGTGTGGATTGTGGTTGTGATAAAGTATTAAGAGAGGATATCTACAAAGTTCATTTTGGCGAATCTATTATTTTCCTTAAAATATAAGAGGAATGCCACCAGTAAAAGGGGGCATTATTTGTATTGAAATGAATAGATCTAGGAGAGAATGAAAAGTATATAATAGTGTGAAAATGAATAGATCCAGAGAGAAAAAGGAAAAATATACATAGATAATTTGTATATAAAATTACAGGTTTTGTAAAAAGATAATGTAAAAAACGAAAAATAAAAATAAAAGTTGAAAGCAAATCCAAGTTTTACAAACAGGTCAGTCAAACAGTGAAAATATATTTCCAAAGTGTTTCATACGGGCTGGACCACCTTTCTACATATGCTGTCTAGAAGTATAAAGCATCCATCTTGAAGATAGATGAAAATATGTAGTCCATCTAATCACAATTGAAACTAACGGTCCAAATGTTTTTCTAATAGAATTATTATTTTTAATTTTTAAAATTTATTTATTTTTTATTTTCATGATCTCCATATTAAAGATTGCGTATCTTTAAAATTAAATCCAAAAATCTATCTTAAAAATAAATATAATATGGGTCATATTTCTACGCGGGCTTGGCCCGCATGCCAACCGCGTCCATTTATTTTTGCCGCTAGTGGGGAATACACACACTTGCCACTAAGTTACTGAAATTTGTCCACTACTGAATTAAATTGGGTCAGAGGGGTTCCAGGTGTAACGAACGAGAAAGAGCTTTAAAGCCATACTCGCTTTTAACCAACCATTAAAACGAGTGATATGGATTGAAACATGTCGATCTCAATCCGGAACTGGACTAGTTTAATTCCTACAAAATATCGGGAATTAGTCGCTACAAATTGACTGGTTCTCTCATAGAACCCGCTATAACCGGTCCTATCTTCTTTTTTTTAAAAAAAAAAAATATTATTCTCAATTTTTTTTTATTGGCAAGTTCACTTGGATGGATCACCAATCCAGACCGTCCATCCTGTTTTATGAATGGACAATACGGGTCAGCTGTCCAGTTTTGTAAACCTTACTTCTAACTATCAACGTGAAATCAGGTGGTGGTATGCCACTATTGAAAATTTGAAGCAAACACAACTCATCGGTGGGACCATAAATCCGACTGCCATAGGTGTTTGTAAACTTTGTGTATAAAAAATAAAGGGAAAAGTTTGTATAGAGCTTAGGGTCTAAACTATCAAATTAGAACCTATCAAAAACTTTTATTAGAAAAGGTTGTTTTGATGCTCAAATATCTTCAAATTGATCATATCAACATCAAGATGCATAAACAAGAGAAAAAAATAGATTTCACGTTTTGAAAATAGTGTATTTTGCAACTCATTTTTGGACGGTCAAATGTCAAGATTTATAAGTTTTCATAGATATGTCGATATATACTATTTTTTTATCTTTAAATTTTATAAATAAATATAAAAATATATTTTAAGGCTATCAAAAATTTATAATCTTTAAATTTTATAAATAAATACAAAGAATATTTTACGGCTATCACAAAGTCGAAACCATATTTTTTATCACTTATTTGTAGGTAGGCTCTAATTTGATTGTTTAGAGCGAAGGCTGTATACAAACCGCACAAAAAGTAAAAAGAGATAACAGACGACGTACCTGATGGGCCCGCAATTCCATACTTTTTCCCCAAACCAGTTTTCCACGGTATTGCGACGCGCTGACGAGGCCACCCAAAAAACAGCTTCCCACTTCTTCACACCCACCACATAACAAGATAGAGAGAGAGAGAGAGAGAGAGAGTGAACATCTCATTTCCCGGCGCCCCACCGAGGAAAGTAAGGGGAGGGGAGGGGAGGCGAGGCGGGGCAATTAGATAGAGAGAGATGCGCAATAGACTGAGAAGTCTCTTTCTAGAGAGAGAAAGGGACAATAGTGGGGAGAGAAGAGTGATACAGAGAGAAACACTTTGGAGATCTAGAGAGAGAAACACTTTGGAGATCTAGAGAGAGAAAAAGGGAGCAATAGCAAATACACGAAGAGCAATAGAGACAGAGAAAGGGGAAAGAGACTAAACACTGAGAGGGGAAAAAGAAAGGCAGAGAATGGCCTCCGTCGTCTCCTGCTCCTCTGAACCTGTAGTGCGTGCCCTGTGCCGGAGCAGCCCAGAGGCGTTCCGACTCAAAGTCATCGCCATCCCCATCATCCTCATCACCAGCGTCGTTGGTGTCTCCTCTCCGGTTATCCTCGCCCGCCGCCTCAATTCCGACCCCGCATATGCCCGCCTCCTCCTCTGGGTAAAGTGCTTCGCTGCCGGAGTCATCCTCTCGACATCCTTCGTCCATGTGATGCCCGACGCGTTCCAGGCCCTTGCCGACTGCCGCATCGCGACCCACCACCCATGGCGTGACTTCCCCTTTTCCGGCCTCGTCACCATGCTAGGTGCCCTCACGACGCTCCTGGTCGACCTTGCCGCCGCGTCATCGCATGCTGGCCACGGCACGCACTATGTCCCTCTCGAGAAAGAGAACTCAGCTGCAACGATGAACACAACTGGTGTTGCAGAGTTGGGTTCAGTCAAGGTGGGTTGCTGTGACAGGGAGGAGGAGGAGGAGGAGGGGGAGGCGGAGGTGGTGGGGAGGGGGAAGGAGAGCGTGGTGGCAAAGGTGTTGGAGGTGGGGATCGTCTTCCATTCAGTGATCATCGGGGCGACGCTCGGGATGTCGCAGGATCAGTGCACCATAAGGCCGCTCGTGGCGGCTCTTGCATTCCATCAGATCTTCGAAGGGATGGGCCTGGGCGGCTGCATCGCACAGGTTAGAGAGGGAGAGAGATGATCCTTACTGCGCATAGAGAGAGAATTAGATAGAGAGAGAAGGCTGAACCTTAGCCAAGTGATTTGGGTCAGTGTTCGAAAAATTGAACCGGCCTCGGATACCGGCAAATGGCCGGCGTTCGAAAAACCGAACCGGTCTCGACACTGGCAAATGGCCGGTTCCCAGTAACAGGTAAACCAACCGTGCGGGTCCGGTTGGTCCAAAAAGGTTAAAAAATAAAAACTACAAATAAGATATAAAGAGTAAATTTAAAGCGTGATTAAACAAATCACCTCCAAATTGAAAATTAGTGAAAAAAAATGGATTTTAAAAAATCTCATTTGGAAGTTGAAAATTAGTGGAAAAAATATATTTTAAAACAACATTTCCGATATCTTTGATTCTACATTTTAAGGATGCAACCTTATATAAACTTTTCCCTTTCTAAAATACCCCGCCAGAATGGCTAGTGATTCCAGTTTGACTTGCCAGTTTGGGTTTCAGTTCTAAACAGTTAACAATTCCAACACTAACCCTTTAGAGGGACAGAGAGAGAGAGAGAGGCAGAGTTCTCTTAAAATTGATAACCATTTTTTTGTTGTTTCAGGCTGGTTTTAGTGGGAAGACAATGGCATTGATGTGCATGATGTTCTCCATCACAACCCCCGCAGGGATCATACTGGGGATGCTGGTCTATTTCTTGACTGGATATGATGACAACAACCCAAAAGCTCTGATCATGGAGGGAATCTTGGGATCGTTCTCTTCAGGGATTTTGGTGTACATGGCTTTAGTTGATTTAATTGCGGTGGATTTCTTTCAAAACAAGAGCATCAAATCTTCCTCCAAGATGAAAATGGCCTCATATATTGCCCTGGTCTTAGGATCTGCATCCATGTCATTGCTTGCAATTTGGGCTTGAAACTCAATAAACCCCCTCTCAAAACTCCATTGTAAATGGGTTCACAAATTAGAGATAGAAATTTGAGTTTTATAGTGACCCAATTGGATAGCAATAATGTTTAACTGTTGTTACTTGAGAGAGTAGTGTACAAGACTGCAAGTTTTAATCCGATGAATTAGTTTTTGAATGTTGACATATGAAAAATTGAAGAGTAGAGAGCCGTCTTCAATCTTTTTGCATTGTTTTGAGGGAAGATTATAGATAACCCAGAATTTGTGCTTTCTAGGTGTGTTTCCCAGCATCTTTTAATCCTAACACTATTTTACTTTGCAGCCACCCTTTAACTAAAGGAATTAATTTCTTTAAACTAAAATGACTCTATTTTAACGCATGTTTCTAAAACATGACGTCCAACATTTATCGGTTAGCCACAAAAATGTGTCGGACGGGTTTGGACTATTCATTGGTCAGTCACAAAAATATGTCGGATTAGCTTGTGCTATGTATAAGTCAACCACAAAAATGAGTCGGAACGTTGTCCGTCCAACGCATTTTTTGTGAGACCGCCTTTTGACAAAAAGTACCAGTCCAACATAATATGTGCCTAACAAATTTTAACAGTCTGGCCTAAAATGTGTCATGTCAGACCAAGCTTATTTTAAAATTCTACTCTTCCACTACAAAATGTGCCATACCGGCTTCTATATTTGCATTGTGTGGTGGGTCCGGTGACATACTGACTTAAAGAAAGTAGTAATTATGGTTTAAAAATAGATCATTTTCATCCAAAAAAAATTGATTTTTTTTACTCATTGTATAAAAATATAATATTAAAGTTAATAATATGATGTCAAATTTTTTTACTAGAAGGCATATATGCCTATGAATTACTGTTTCGGGGGTATCTATAATTTTCTCTTGTTTTGACGATGGAGTACAAAAACTTTTAAGAGGAGAGGATGTTGTTGTTGTTTCTTATTGGGATTGAAAGTGGTTTTTGCTTTATTAGCAAAGAGAAGCGTGGAATTCCACAGTTGTAGTAAGTGTCATTTGATTGCGTGGAATTCCACATTCGTAAGTTTGTTGGAAATTGTCATGGATTTCGTGCGAAGTGGGGTAGAACCGCGGGACTTTGAAGAATTGTTTGTTTTTTGTGCATGTGAGTGAAAAGACGTGGCGCAATAAGGTCCATTAAACAGGCCTTCCTTTCAAAAAAAAAAGGACACGTCAAGAAGTCACGTGAAATGTAAAACATGGTAATGGAAAAGAGTTTATCTGGTAAAATAAAGTCACGTGAAATGTGACAAATGTTAAGAGCAATGGTTTATAAAGCGGATCGGTGACCGGGATCGGGCATCTCAAAAATCGATCCGGATCGGTGAATCGGTCATTCGGATCGATAATCGGGTGAATAAGTTAGATTAAAGTTTCAAAAAAATCAAAAAAAATTATTAAAATTCATAATAAATATTGTTTTTTAGGAGTTCCATAAAAAATGAGGGTACTTTATTAAGAATTTTCATTTCTTTGCATGAATATGCGAATATTGATATGTTCTTTCGCTGCATGAACTACTATTTAGCATTTAATTTACGTCACACAAAAGGATAAACATAGAATTATCATGGAATAAGTATATCAACATACATGAACGACAATAAAGCATACAATTAGTAACATATGATCTAAAAATAAAATGACTGACGACGATGTTCTTTTTCTTGGTCACGCTGGTGCCATTGATTGAATTCGTTTGACAATTCATTGATTCGATCTAAAAACGAATCATCGATATTAGCAGGCATCTGACTATATCCAAATCCCTGAGTATTAGTGTTCTGTTGTGTTCCCAATCCAAAATCCCCGAAGCTTGTTCATCCTTCACTCACTTACACTGTCGTGCTCATCCCTACCCTGTTGCAATTTTTTCAACAAAAACTTTAATAATAAAAATTAAAAATATGGTTTAATACCTCATGATAATCAAAACCTGATCACTATTTTCACATCTTTTCGAAAATCACGATTTTTTTAAAAAACTCGATCATGTACTAAAAAAAAAACAAATAACACAAAGCCACCTAACATCAGTCATTCCAACACAAAAATGCATTAACAACAAATTAAAAAAATACAATTTTGCACTAAAACTATAATAACATGCATTTTTTTGCATAAATAATCTATCAACAGACAATTTTTTCAACATAAACTTTAACAATAAAAATTAAAAATATGGTTTAATACCTCATGATAATCAAAACCTTGTCACGATTTTCACATCTTTTCGGAAAATCATCATTTTTCAAAAAATTTGATCATGGATAAAAATAAAAAAAAATAAAAAAGTACAACAAATTTTCAAAAAATTCGATCATAGATTACAAAAAAAAAACCACAAATTTTCAAAAAATTCGATCATGGATTACTAAAAATTGAATCATGGATTACAAAAAATTCGATCATGGATTACAAAAAATTCGATCATGGATTACAAAAAAAAAAAAGAACATATTTTCAAAAATTCGATCATGGATTACAAAAAAAAAAAACAATAAATTCAATCATGGATTACAAAAAAAAAAAAATTCAAAAATTCTATCATGGATTACAAAAAAAAAAGAACAAAAAATTCGATCATGGATTACCAAAAAAAAACAATTCAATCATGGATTACAAAAAATTCGATCATGGATTACAAAAAAAAAAAGAACAAAAAATTCGATCATGGATTACAAAAACAAAAAAAAAAAATCTGTTCTTCACAGAGCCACCTTACATCAGCCATTTTAACTCAAAAATCCACCTCCAAGCGAATAAATTACATCCAATTGAGTACAGTTTTTTATAAACAACAATATAAGGAATCAAAACCCTAAATTATGAACACATTATCATCAATAAATCAAATCAAATCGATTAAATTGAGGAAAAAAAAAAAAACACAGTTCTTCACAGACAACAGTCATTGAATCTAAAAAATGAAGCTCAAATTGAATAAATCATGTCAAATTGAATACATCTGATTATAAACAAGACTATAAGGATTAAAAACCCTAGAAATCTAACACATTATTTGTAATATATCGTGAACAAAAAATCAAAAGGCGGAAAAAAAAAAAAAAAAAAAAAAACAAGCAGAATTTTTTTTTTCACAAACATCACTGTGTTCATCTAAAAAATCAGGCTGTAATTGAGCAAATTAAATTAAATTAAATATGTTAGATGATAAAATACACAATAAAAATTAAAAACCCTACGAATGTAACTCATTATTTTCAAAATATGCAGTGAAATTGATCATATAGCGGAAAAAAAAAAAACCCAAAGTTTTTACCTGGTTTCGTGAATCCGAGCCTTCAATCTCCAAATTACTCTGTTTTTCTCAACGATTATCACAAATTCGTAACATAATTTTTTGATGAACAACTTTACGATCAAAATGGCTACAAATTTTCACAGATTCATGCCCTATTTGGCATGAAACACAAGGAAAGGCGGAAACCCTAAAAACGAAACTTTCATGATCCAAAAACACAACATTTCTCTACCATTTAATCCATGAAAAGGTTGAAAAAAGCTACATAAAGCCTGCATATTCGATCAGATGGGAAAAAAAACAAGAAAAATGATAAAAAAAAATGACAAATTTTGAAGAATCCTGTGAAGAACACTGTGCAGCCCGTGTTCTTCACGGGACTCGCTGATTCCGTACAGTGAATCGGTGAGGCACTGTACAGAATCGCCTGATTCTCTCTGGAACCGGGCGATTCCGTGTAATTTGCCCGAATCGGCATGTCCAGTGCCGATTCCTGAGTCGAACCGGAGCGAGTCCGGTTCGACTTGGCGTTTTTTAAATCACTGGTTAAGAGCAATGGTTTAAAAAGCGAATCGGTGACTCGGATCGGGCACTTCAAAAACCGATTCGGATCGGTGAATCGGCGAGTTAGATCTGGAATAGGCTGAATCGGTCAGATTAAAGCTTCAAAAACATTGGAAACAAATATTAAAATTCATTATAAATATTGCTTTTTAAGGATCCAATAAAAAATAAGGGTACTACATTATTAACTTTCATTGTTGTCATCAATTTATGAATATTGAGATGTTCTTTCCATGTATAAACTTATATTGACCATTAAATTTACATCACACAAAATAAATCATAGAATTATCATGGATTAAGTATATAATCATATATGGACAACAATAAAGAGTTGATTAAGTCGATGAAAAATTGGCCTCTAAAATCTTGAATTGGCGAAAAACCCTAATCCGCTAAAAAAAACCAAATTATTACAACCTAACTAACTATAATATTATATATCAACAATATTTTATAATTATTTTATTATGTAAATAATAACAAATCCAAAATATTTTATAATATCATCTAATTTAAAATGTATTATTGACAAATGTAAGAAAAATAGTACACTACATTATTTATAATACAAAAATTAATAAACAAAATAAAAGATTTGTTTATCAATATAGAAATTATTAGAATACGTACCAAATTTATTTAATTTTTTAGGTTTCTAGAATAAATTAGTGGAAGAGATTGTTAGTAGAAAGAAAGCGATTTCAAATGGCCTCATTGTATGAATCCTATCTTTAAATTAATATTACTAAATTTATGTTAAAGACCATCAAGTTATAAAAATAAAAAATATAAGTAGACCATTTATTCGTAGGTTGTATTAAGAAATACCTTTTATTTTTTTGACAAGAAATACTTATTGTGTTATCTTTTTTTTTTTTTAACAAGAAAAATATGATACTTGTTGATTATCTTTTTTTTTTTTTTGACAAAAGAAGATGATGTTGTACTACATTTTTTTTTGCTTGTTGCATTACTTTTTTTTTTTTTATCCTATGAGCTAGTACTAATTTTTTAATCTTAATTAAATAATTAATTAATTATTACTCATATAATGAAATAATACCATGATATAAAAGCATAATAGAGTTTTTATGTTTTTTTGGTAAGTAAATTTAAATTTTTTTGGTGAAAGATAGGGGTGATGGGCACCTAATTACTATTTTTAATAATTTTTTTCTTTTTTTATCATCAAATTTCATTGCCACAATCGGACATACAACTTTCTTATTCGTGACGGGCGTACACCGTTATACGTACACCATCGTGCGTACACCATCTCACTGCAATTTATCCCAAGCTAATAATATTTGCCAGCGTTTTTTCAACTCATTTGGCATTAACGTGGGGGAGTTCATTTGGCATTCACGTGTTCATGTGCAACGGCATGGGTGTGGATGTAAAGGTGCTTAATGGTGCATTTTGCACTTGTAGTTGCAGGTATCCAGCACTAGCTATCTTGTGGGTCTACAAAATGGGGTCTCTCTCCCATACGAGATAGATACTTGAACAACTTTTTGCATCTCTCTAAACACACTATTCTTTGCAAATTTCCAAAGAGTAAACCAATGAACTCGCGTCTCTCTCTACTCGTTTTTCATCTCTTCCTCTCTCTAAAAGGTCAAAGACTCTGGTGTCTATTGTGTGGGTTCCAAGCTTGGCTGTATAGAGCTTCGGAACATCAAATAAAGCTCTATATTTTCCTGTATCTCGAGGACGAATTGCCCTTCTTATGCATAACAAATAGCACTCTTGAGTGCCCAAAAACACGTTTAGTTCGAGTTTACTTTTTGCAATTTGTACTATCTTTTTGGCCCTTTTTAATATTTAAAAGAATAGATTGGTGACTCTAATCGGCTATCCAAAATACCAATCAGGATCAATGAATTAGATATTCAGAACAATATTTGACTTGATCGGCCTGATCCGACCTTAAAAAAAAAAGAAGTTAAAAATCATTATAATAATATAATTTAGGTTTTTTAAAAAAATCGGGGTAATGCATATAAATTTTCATTATCTTGCAAAAATAAGTGAATGTTGTGATGTTTCTTATTTGAATGTCGATTGATCAACATTTCAGTCGTGTGTCCATTAGTCCATTATGTCATGGGGATTCGCTTTCTCTCTTTAATGATGATGAGGTAGAAAATATTGAATTTGAGGTGGGTCTAAGATTTTTGCGCATATGATATCAGTTTTTATGTATTTGATGTTTGTTTGTAATGTGATGCGAGACAAATTATTGTTTTGAGGTGGGTATATGCTATTTGAATTTTGAAATAATGATATGGTGGTAGAAAATATAGCTTATAATTTTTAGGTTTTAAAAGAAAAAACAAAAAAATCTAGATGATGGTCCCTTTTTATAATTTTTTGTTTCGTTATTCAAATTTCCAAATCTTAGTAAGTTATCCTGCTTGACTCTCGCTCTCTCTCTCTCTCTCTCAATTGTTGATTGGAAGAGAGAGCCAAGACAAATATCTATGGAGACCCGCTCCCTGTTGTTGTGAGAGAAAGAGAGAAAGAGAGGAGATATAGAGCCAATTATCTATGGATAGACATATGGACACCCATATCAACCTTAATCTGGCATTTCAATTTACTGGCTATTAGAGAGTGAGAGAGAGGGTTATGTACAAGATACCTATAATCTGATTATCATATTAAAAAAATCTACTAATAGAAAACTACGAAGAGAGGACTCTTTTATCCAACAAAATGAACTAATTGATCTTCATCTAAATGGTGTTGAATTTACTTAGACTAATAATAGTGTCCAAAATCTTATTATGAGTAAGTTGGATATATTCCTTGCATCAATTTGTTGGGAATGTCAATTTCCTTTGGTAAAAGTGAATGCTTTGGAAAGATTTTCTCCAGTTCATATAGCCATTATCCTACGGATTGAGAATGCTTTTGGTGGACATAGGCCTTTTAGAATGGATATTGTATGGCTGGAGGAAAATACAATTATCAATATTATTAGAAATAATTTGATTAATACTACTATTAGAAATTGTACTGATTATAGAATCTTTAAAAGTTAATGGTGGTTAGACAAAAATTACTGCAATGGACGAGGGATAGGAATTTTTGTATAAATAATGATATTTATGTATAAAGAATGATATTTCTGCATAAAGAATGATGTTGATGATACAACTAATCAAATTTGGCATATTGATTTTAAAGTGGAAAAAAGTGGGGTGATCTCGATAGAAATGGTGAATGATAGAATGAATTTGGTAAATCATATGCATGATCTAATGAGATTGGATGAGATATATTAGAGGCAAAGGTTTATAATTAAATGGCTAAAGGAAGGGTAATGGAATACCAAATTCTTTTATTCTATTGTTAATGCAAGACGTAGACAAAATGACATATTAGGGATCTCTTTTGATGAAGTTGACTCAAATGATATTGCAGCTTGGGAAGGAGAATTTATTATGCAGCTTGGGAAGGAGAATTTATTAGGCACTTTCAGAAGGCTTTCTCAAGAGAACTTTCTTACAAAGGTCACTTAGAGGGAGTACCTTTTAAAGTGCTTCCCCAATCTGTCACTCTTGAGTTAAAAAGGGGGGTTCATATGGAGGAATTGAGGTGCGCAACTTTTGCCTTACTTGGAGACAAAGCTCCAAGGCCAGATGGTTTCCTTTTATGTATGTTTTTTACGTAAACTTTAGCTTCTTTTGCAGGATGAGTTATTGATGATGGTTAATGAATTTATGCAAACTGGAATTTTGAATAAAAATATTAATTCTAGTTTTATTACTCTAATTCTAAAAAAATCCACTATTTCGGGTATTAATGATATTTGGCTTATCAGTTTACTAACTAGTTTGCATAAGATTGTCTCAAAGGTATTGGCTGAAATACTTAAAAGAGTTTTGCCTACCATTATATCGTCAACTCAATCTGCTTTTATAAAAGGGAAAATGATAATAGATGGGGTTTTAATAGCTCAAGAGTGTATTCATGCAAAATCAAGATATGGTACACCTGGGGTTTTGATTAAACTTGACATGGAAAATGCATATGATAGGTGGAATGGAGAGTATACGATGAAATTTTAGATCGTATGGGTTTTGGCATAGAAGGAAATATTTCCTATTACATATTTGGGAATGCCGCTATCAGATAGTAGGTTGACAAAGACAGTTTGGGCTCCTGTAGTACAACGTGTGAATAAAAAACTTGATATTTGGAAGGCCAAACATTTGTCCTTAGGGGGAGGAGTTACTTTGATTAAATCATCATTGTCTAATTTGCCTATTTACCAAATGTTGTTATTATATATGCCTGGTGATGTCTTTAAAGAGATTGAAAAATTGATGAGGAATTTTCTTTGGGGGTCAGATAAGGACATTAACATTTTTCATCTTGTTAATTGGAATAAAGTATGCATACCAAAAATTGAAGGAGGTTTGGGTATTCAGAGATTGAAGTTGGTTAGTCAAGCTTTGATTGTGAAATACTGGTGGCATGCCTTGAAAAATAATGACCGCTTGCAGAAAGATATCTTCAATCTAAGTATGGTTTTGATCTTTAGTTAAATGTCATTGCTGGTGGACAGGGAGGGGGGCGGTCTTATATGTGGAAGTATACATTCCATGAGATATTTCGTTCTTAGCAATACTAGATGAGCAGTTGGTAATGGGGAGGACATTCTTTTTGGCATTCAAAATGGGCTACATATATGCCTTTAAAGCTACTCTATCCAAATCTATTTCTTAGAAGTGCCCATCCTTTGGGAAAGGTTAATGAGATGGGAGTTTCAGATGGTAGGTTAGTAGTGTGGAGTATTAATTGTATTCACAGCATATTACCTCTTCAGGCCTTGGATCAGTATAAAACACTCTTACAAACATCAGATGGAATTCATATTTTTAACTTTACAAATGACGAGGCTATATGGAAATTAGAAACTGATGATATCTACTCAATTTCTTATGCATATCACATATTGTTTCTATTCGTTGGAATCAACCTAATTTTAAAGATGTTTAGAAATGGCGTATATCTCTTAAAGTTCAAATCTTCATTTGGATTCGTGCACAAAGCAAAATTCTAACGATTGATAATTTAAGGAAAAGAGGTATGATGATTATATCTGTGTGTATATTTTGCGAATAGGATGAGGAGACTGTTGATCACCTCTTTTTGCACTGCCCATACACTTTTCAATTGTGGTGTTGGGCAATGCAACAAGTGGGTGTGCTTATGCCACTTGCTTCCTCAGTGTTCCATCTCGTCAGGCATATGAAAATGTGTGCAATGCCGAAAGCGTGGGATATTCTAAGAGGTGTACTTTTGTGGGAATTATGGTTAGAGAGAAAGCACCGAGTTTTTTATGAGATGGCGTTAGAGTTGATGGATCTTAAAAACAAAATTTTATTCACTACTTGGAATTGGTTTAGGGTGACAAAAGGAAGGATGGGGAATTTCAAGGGCTGATGTGGAGCATAATCTTGCTATTTTGATACTTCATAGACCTATCTGGGTAAGGCCACGATGTTTATAGGTTCCACCAGTTATGGGTGATTATAAACTTAACTTTGATGCCTCTTCACTTGGAATCCAGTACATACAGGGGTGGGAGGAGTATGTCAAGACTATGAGGGTAATATCTTTTTTTGTTATGCTGCCCAATGTGACGAGGGCAGTACTAACCATGTGGAGATGAAGGCTTTGCTGCAAGGTTTGCTTATTTGGAGAGAGAAAGGCATGGGGAATAGTTTACTGATTTGGAGAGAGAAAGGCATGGGGAATAGTTTACTCATAGAAGAAGATACTATCAATGTTATCAATTGGTGCAATTTTGTTCTTTATGGCCGCAAGTTAGGGATTTAATGTTGGGGATCAATTTTACTCTTAAGCATATCTATAGAGAAGCAAATTCTATGGCAGACGACTTAGTTAAGAAGAGTGGTTCAGTAGATTCTTTGGTTGTCTTCTTTATTTTAACATTATCAATGTAATTATTCTATTTACTTAATAGTATTCGGTACTCTTGTCAAAAAAAGAAAAATACAAAGAGAGAAAGAGTATGTGTGTGAGAATGACAGAGGATATTCAAAGTAAAGTGCACCTTCATATAGAGCATGTTTGTTTTTATGAAAGTAATCTTTCATAAACTATTCTTTCAGATTTTGAACAAGTTCCGCGTTTGTTTTGCACTTTTCATGAAAAGTTAAAAAACGAATCTTTCAACAAAAGTTCACATTCTTTCGTTAAAAAGTGAAAGATTAAGTTCTTAGGGGGGGGTAGGAACTTAATTTTTTCGAACTTTTTTTGCTGATCACTATTCACTATGCATAATATAAATGGTGCAATTGGCATACAGATGCATCCATAGCTGTAGAGGTATGGTGCACCTTCAAATTTTATCTTAGTATATAATTTTGATGTAAAATGTTCTTAGGATTATCTCAAAATCTATTTTATATCTAATTATAAAATTTTAAATTTCAAAAATGGTTAAAATCAAATAGATCTATAAACATATAAATATCTTGAAAATGGACGGTGTAGATAATATGTTGTAAAATGTACTATTTCCGAGACTTAAAATCTTTTTATTTTCCATGGTCATACATCTCGATGTCAAGATGATCAATCAGAGGGTTTTTCAACAT
>NW_006498404.1:424197-440008 GCF_000471905.2 Amborella trichopoda
AATTAAATGGCTGCATTTATTCCATTGACCAAGCTCAAACTTCAAAGAAAATTTTCTTGAACTTTGTGACACACTCAATCTATCAGTTTTCACGTCGGATGGTTGTACATAATTGTGACCACCTTTTACAAAAGTAAATGGTCTCATTGTATACAATCCCTTATTTTATTATGTTTTGTTTTGTTTTGTTGGAACTAGCCTTTAGTATCATGAATTATATGAAAGAAAATACGAGCATTCAGCTGGTTCCGCTTGATTCAAACTCAACAAAAAAATGGAAAGAACAAATAAGTACTTTTCTGTCTTTTCAATGATTCTCATCCAGGATGAATCTGTTTGTCCATAGTGTAGCTTTATTTTATGTCAAAGTATACAATTGAGACCATTTATCTTTGGTACAAGGTGGTCGCAATTAATCTTGACCATTGGATGTGAAATTAGACGGCTGCATTTATTCCATTGACCAAGCTCAAACTTCAAAGAAAATTTTCTTGAACTTTGTGACACAATCAATCTATCAGTTTTCACATCGGATGGTTGTACATAATTGTGACCACCTTTTACAAAAATAAATGGTCTCATTGTATACAATCCCTTATTTTATTCAGTTTTGTTTGTCACAAGAATTAATATGCTCATCACATTCAAGGTGTTTTGGTAATGTGTGATATTAGAAGTAATGAAAAAAGATGTTTTTAAGTCCTATAACTGCAGTTCATATGAGCTTTACCAGGTGGAACAGCTCCTGCTTTTAACTGGTACTCTGCATAATTCAGATGCTAACTTGTTTTTCCCAACAATATTTGGAAGAGATGATGATGCATAAATAATTGTATTTCATATCTTGCAGTGGTACTTTCTATAGTTATCGTATTCTCCACAACAACAACAAAAAAAATAAAAGGAAGAGGAAGAAGAACATTTCATACTTGTGATTATATCATAACTTAGATAACTGCAGACAACTCCACTAATAACATGATAAATGGCATCTTTTCCTTTTACCTATTTGGAGTTTTTGTTGTGCTTTAGGAGCACACATCTTATTTCCTTACTCACACTTCTTTTGCTGGTGAAAAGTGAAAAATGGAAACAGCTTTTCACTGTAATAGATATGTTTGAAATGGAATCTTTTATGCTTATTCAAGCCACAGGAAACTTGCATTTTCTGAGTTCTATAGAATTTCATTGATGTTTCGGGAGGTTCATAGTACGCATACTCTTTTCTTCCTTCACTAGACTAGTTGGAGTTTCTACAGGAACCCCAACAGTTGAAGTAGTATGAAAAAGTGTATACATTAGGTCCATGAATAGAAACTCTGTGGTTTGTAGTCCAGTTGTTAGTGAGCACAAAAAATCATGTCATGACGCCTAACTCCATACTTCAATCCAAGTGATTACATGGTGTGCTTGTGATGTATATTTTGTTTATGTATACTCATTTCTGCCATCGACACTCCTGTCCACATTGCATTTCCAATTCTGCCATCTTTTCTGCTCCAATGATATGAAAGTATACAATATCCACAAAATCCATTTCTTTCTCATCTTTTCTTTATCATTGACGCCTTTTGTTTTGGTAGCAATCTTGTACGAGATTGTTTGCTGCCATCATATGTTTAACATTTTTATCCCGAGTGTTTTATAAATAGCACTGTTCTTTTTTTTTTGCTGGTTGTACCTGTATCATCATGGCCTGTTGTTGCAAGGTGGCATGCTATTGGAGCTTTCTCTTCTTGCATACTGTACAATTTTAATATGTGAATTTCCAGATTTTGTAATGAAGTAAAAAATTTTGTGTTTTGAACCCTCCGCAAGCTGAGGTTATGGCCCTTAATAGAACAGAATGACGGATCAGGATTCATGTAGCCGACCCCAATTACTTGGGAAAAAGATTTGATGATGATGAACCCTCCGCAAGCTTTGGCGACCTTGAAAGGTAAGGCCTATTGCCTTGACAATGGGTTTGAATCAACAATCGAAGGCTTGGATCTACTGTGGAGGGGTTTGAATGAGCGAAATGGGGAGCTTCAATTACTGGAGGTGTGCAAATGGGAGGTAGGGGTCTACATATGGGTGGATGTAATGCTTGTTTGGACATGTGCCAGGATTTGCTCCCTGAGTTTTTTGCCCCTGTTTTTTCTCCCTTTTCTGCACAGATTTGTTAATCGCATCTTTGTGATTTTTGGGATTGGTTTTTCAAAGTATCCTGTTAATTGCCTCTATTTCTTCCACCTCTTTCTCTTTGCTGAAGCTGTCTCTCTCCACTATTTTTCCACCTAGACCCCCTAATTCTTCACCTAGACCTCCTGATTCTTTGCTTAAGCCACCTGTTTCTTCATCACCTGCTGTTTCTGTTTCTAGCTTATCGAACCTCATACTTATGGGAGCTTTAGCAGGCATGCTATAGTCTAGCTTGCTGAGGAATGCGGCGTTGTTTCATCTGATGTCTTGCCCAGCACTGTTTTTCGTCTTGCCTATTTTTTGAACTACTCGGCTACTCGCTGTTCTTTCTGAAGAGTACTCTTCTTTTGTTCACTTTGTCTTTTAGTCAAAATAGTGCAGTAGCTTTTCTCTCTTTTTGATTTGTTGGAGAACTGTTATTGCTAATTCTGAGACATCAAGGCCTTTTCATACTCAACATGCTAAGAGAAGGTTTTAGCATACCCCATTAATTTCTGTCGGCTGTGGGAGGTGTTTGGTTGAATCTCAGCACTCATCCAAGTGCAGTCCATTTGTTTTCGCCCCATCGGTTGCATTACATGGACAGTGGCTTACTAATGGCAGTAGCTCTCAGTCCAAAGATGTTTTGGATCCAGCAGAACTCACGAGGACCTGGTAATTGAACCCACATTGGGATGATTGTGAGCTTTGAGATTGGTGGGGGTTTGCCCCCATGCTATCACTCTTGATTTAATGCCTTTCGTCCTACAATCCAGTTTCCTCCTTTCATGACCTTCTGCAATCCTCCTTCAATTCAAAATGACAGATTATGTGGTGGCTTCCTTTAGGTATGATGTTGAGCTGCCTTGTATTTAAACCCCAATTGTAGCCATGGCCCCATGAAGTATCCCACCGAGTAACTCTTGAATTCTTCTATGCTAGTAGCACCTGGTCTTTGTCTAGGACGACTATTATCTTCCCATCTACATGTCTAGGTTGTGGGAAATGTGTGGTATATGTTCGACCAGGTTTGGTGGCTTCTGGGAGAGGGTTTTGGATGGGGATTTTTGGCTGGATTTTGGTGGTGGTGGTGGTTGGAGCTTAGTGGTGGTGAAGGGGATGGTAGATTTATGGGTGAAGGCGGAACAAGGGGAAGGTGGTTGCAGCTGGCTATCTTCAGCTCCATTCATCCTCTCCCTTTCTTTATTTTCATTGCATAGTATGGGGAAGGTGGAGTTCCATGTCGCTGATATGGTACTGGAAGGAACTCCCCTTCCCCCCACATCTCATAATGCAGCATACCCTATGGTTTTTTTTTCTTGATGAAGGTAACAATATATACTGATGTTACAATACTATTTATAAGAATACTCACAAGATGTGGGCGAAGGCAACCCACAGGTTGCGTGCTCGATACAAATGGAAACCTTCCTATTACAAAATCTCAAAAGATATGGTTATTAGAGACATTATTTTGTTGAGTTCTGTGAGAAGCCCTTCCTATCCCTTTTGTTCCTATCCCTTTTGTGGTTATAAATCAGGATTCTTGAAGAATTGATTTTATCACATTTTGAGTTTTGTACAATCTGTAAATTCGTTCTATTTTTTATAGCCTCATTCATACTTGTCCATCTTTTTTACATAAAATAGTGAAATATATTGCACAGACAAAATCTATATATTAGGTCTCGTGAATTTTGTTTTATTATTTACGTAAGATTTTTTTGGTTAGATCATGTTCTTGTTATTGTTGGGTCAAGTGGTAAACAAGGTTTTATCAACTACGATTGTGGAACATGGTTTACCAATTTTTGATGCAATCATGCAATAACATTCTTGATTGTGATTGGAAACAAGATCTATGGAATGTTATACTTGAATGGTTCCAATCCTTTATAGGCTTGTAAACTATAGATCCATATCCCACAGCAGGAAAAAGCCCAGCGGGAAAAAAATTATTTTAATGAGTCTTGTTTGTGACATGTTTGAGTTCCTATTAAACCCAAATTGGGGTCTTGGTCCTATTTCTTGGTACCATTTGTGAGTGAGTACCAGATGTTGGAATTATACCCTTTCAAGGTCTGCAATTCTGACATTTTGGATAGCTCTTAACTTCAGTGGGTTTATAGAGCGACATGACTCTAGGATCTTGGCATACTGGAACCAAGAGTCATAGAATTGCGAGTGAGTCATGATGAGGATTTGTGTATATGGAAGGTACCGAGAGGGTTAAGGGTTACCTATTAGTCAGGATCAGTTGTCATGTTTGTACCTCATGACTGTGTGATGGGCCAGGGTGATGCAAGTTATGTGATTATGTGATATAAGTACGGTGATGAGATAGACTTGTGCTGGAAGGCTAGGCCCAATAGAGGGCATTGGCCTAAATCCTTGACTCTTAGAACCTTCTCGTAGCATGTGCATAAACAGTCGCAATACATGGGAAGCCACTATTCTGGGGATCCACTGGTAAGAGGTATGCACGTGTGCCAAGAGAGGAACCCCTACACAATGTGGGGGTGGTGCATATCCTCCAGGGGTGCACCTGAAATTTTACTTATACTTGGGGATTCAGGTTACTCATTGGTTTGTATTTGATATCATGAGCCCCTGATTATGCACTGTGGGTCATGAGTCTGTTGGGTCATACTAAGAAGGTGGCCTCGGATTTTGGGTCTAGCCAAGTGGAGTGCTTCAATTCCTAATTCAGCTCCAAGGATTCTAATTTCCATTGTAAATATTTTTAAATGGTGTTAAAATGATTTATTATAATGAAAAATCATAAAGATAATTTTTGTGGATTTTTGGGAATTTTTTGAACAAGAAAATGCATATTTTCGAATTGTTTGGGCTAAATGCCTATTGAGGACAGTTCCCCGGGACCCACACGGGACACCCAAATGGCCTATGGGTGTCCACATGGTGGCCTAGGGGGTCCCACATCCGCCCATGTGGAGGGTGATGTCAAACCCCCTTTGGGACCCCCATGTCCTTTTTGTATTATTCACTCAAATGAGGCAATGTATTACGATATTTTATGGAATTTTGTGATTTTGGAAAAATGTTTTGAGCCCATGTTAAATGTGAAAAACAAGGGGATTGTGCACGTGTGAAAAACAAGGGGATTGTGCACGTGCAATTTATACAAGGGAAATTGGAGTGAATTATGATTAAATAAAAAAGAGGATAAATATGTATAAATTTGTACCACTAATCTTGATAGCATGATGATGGATGATGGGTTAAGATTAAGCCTCTCTTTGTAGACATTGGATGATGGCATTAAAGGCTTAGATTCATGTATCTAGAAGCATCTATATACTTGATGGTTAGAAGCCTATAAATCCCCTTAAGCCTTCATACTACACACTTGAGTTCACTCACTCTCTCTCTCTCTAAGTGGAATGCCACTCTCTCTCTAGCTCCTTAGTGTGGCACACCCTAGGCAATCTCTTCTCCCTTTCTCTCTTCAAAAGTGTGAATGAAGGTGATGTGAGAGAAAGCTCCATAGAAGCTCTATTAGTGGTGGTTGCCTCAAATTCAAGCAATGGATGATCTAGTCTTAAGGCCTTTATCAATTAAATAAGATCTCATCATTTTTCATTGATTCTAGCTGATTCTTATTAATGTGAATTCCTAATTACAGTAAGCTTCCTTCATCAATTTGATGTTAGATAATTGATTTTATAGATCTACTTTGACCATATAGTTGAAGGCATCATCCATGCACATTTGATCTAGTTTTTTCATGAGCTGTTATTGTGATTTTTGGAGCATTTTTAAGTGATACTTTCTTGAGATTTTCACAACCAAATCAGTCAATTAGATCTTCATTTTATGTGGCTGATTTGAAACTCTATAAACCGGTTTTGTGATCCAAGAGCCACGATTTCTCCCACTTTTTTGCCACTTGTTTTGATCATTTGATCTCTGCAAACCCTTTCATGTTTCAAGCGTATATCAATAGATGATTGGCTTCCCACTCTTGAGATGATGAATTTGGCCGAATTTTGAGTTGCCATCACATGTCGGCCAATGACACATAGTTAAGACCCAAGGCCCTAAACCGGACACTTGAGAGCTCTAATCGGCTTCCCATGGATATGTTGCATTATATACTTGAACATATGTATTTTGTAATGTTGGAGATTATGTCATATAGTTTTATGAAGTTTATTGATGTATAATTTTGAGTGGTGCAGAATTTTCAAAAGCACCTCATACTTGTGTTGTTTGATGATCTCCTTGAGTAGTTGGATTTGTTGATGGACAAGGGACCCTAATTAAGTTGTATCCTCTATTTTTGAGTCATTTGTTCATTGTAATCACAGTAAGGTTGCTATAATTTAAAGTTGTATGCTTAATTTCAAGTGTATTGTGTAAAATTCAAGTTGTATTGTCTTGAGTTTTCAACATAGTTGTACTCCAAGTATATGTGATTCGGTTTTTATGCACTCTCACCAGTGTCCAAACGTGACTGTGAAATCCTGGTCAAATTGAAGGGACATTTATTTCTTGGAAAATTTGCTAATCAAAATCTGTAACACTTGTTTAAGAAAATATGTGATTTAGGGCTTTGAGTCTTGTGATCATTGTGACAACTGTATATTTTATTCTATTCAAATTGTGACATGTTTTGATATTTGTTTTCCTTTTTTTCTCTTTGTAGGATTTCTCCTGGCATACCTGAGTTGATGAAAAAGTTGAAAGCTAATAAGATTAATGTTTACTTGGTTTCTGGAGGGTTTCGTCAAATGATCAACGTATGCTGGACCTTTATTACATTGATAGAACCTTTTTTTTTCTATTGAATTTGTTTTCAATTGTCTAGAAAATGCTCTATCCATTAGCACTATAATTGCTTCTAATTAACTGTGGATTCATATAATACAATTTTAAAAAAACTAGGCCTGAACTTGGGAATTGACCCCTGCCTGAATTGTGTAACTTGGGCAAGTCCAAGTGGAGGCGCCCAAGTTCTACATGAGCTCAAAAAAAGCTCCAAAATTGCCAAAAAAATATGAAGTTTTGCTATAAATAGCAAAAAGCAGAAGAAGTTCTAAGCATCATTAAAAGTCTATATTCATCATCATCCAAGCCTTTTCCCAAATATTTGGGATCGGCTAAAATCATCAAGAAGCTTTTCTCATATTAGAGTCAGGTTTCGATCCTTGGACCTGTGCGGGACTTGGGCTCGCCACGCTTTTGCTGCGCCATCAGTAAAAGTCCTATAAAACATGGAAAAGAGTACATGGGAGACGGATTATAAAAAATTGATTGATAGCTTGAAACAACTCACAAAAATCTAAAAAATAGGAAAATAGAGAATTAGGGCATATAATAATAAAAGGAAATATATATGATGAGACTATTTACTTTTGATTCAAGAAGGTCACAATCATTGTCAAACATTGGATGTGAATTTGGATAGGTGGTGATGTCTCACTAATTGGGCACAAAGTCCAAAACAAATTTTCTCGCAAGCTGTGATACATTTGAATATGTTAGATTTCACATCCAATGGCTAAGAAAAGGTGTGACCTTCCTGTACCAAGAATGAATGGTCTCAAAGTTATTTTAGCAAACCCGAGTTTGTATAAAAAATTCACCGCAGCTGGGTGTTGAGGTTGAGTTATTGATGCAGATAAAAATTAGGAAAAATTCAGAATAGTAATTTTGTTTTTTTTTTGAGTTTATCATTTGGGGAATGGGTAGCGTGAGTTTTAGGAAAGGTAAATCTTGGTGTGAGTTAGTTTTTTTAAAGCTTATCTTAGATTTAGTGAGAGATTTAAGGGGGATTTAAATATGAGAAATATATGAGATTTAGATATGGGAAGAATAAGGGGAGTACGTGAAGATGGGGGAGGTTCCTTGATTCAAGGGACTCCACTTGATGGATAGAGAGAGTTTAAATGAACTAAAAAAAAGGAAGGAGGAAGAGAGAAAATAAAGACCTTGGGAAAAAAAGTGTAAGTTCGAGAGAGGTCTTTTTTTTAGTTATTGTTTATATTTTTTTATTCTATTTAAAGGGAGATATCCCTTCATTGTAAAGGATCAGAGAATGATCAAAGAATGAGAACTGAGAAAAGTTAATCTTATGAAAAGATCTGAATTGAGTAAAGTTGATATGGTGAAAAGACCTGAATTGAGTAAAGTTGATCTTGTGAAAAGATCGTTTTTGGGGTGGACTCCCTTGTATACCTTGAGAGAGGGTATAATCTCTTGAACTTTTATTTTATTTTTATATTTTGATTGGTTATTATTTTCTCCCTGTATCAGTTGGTATCAGAGCCCTAAGATCATACTGTTATGGAGAGCCTTGAGATCTTAGAAGATGTTCGAAGCGAAGTTTGTGACATGAATCGGCGGTTGCAGCGATTGGATCAAAGATTTGAGAGACTCAAAGAAGACCTAGGAGAGCGCATTAGCAAAGTAGTAGAACAAAGTCTACAAGATTTATTTCATAGATTGCAATCGAAACAAGAGGAAGAAGAATATGAAGAGATAGATCTCAATACAAAAGGCGACACCGATAAACCAAATGTGCAAGAAATTTCAAATATTAATTGTGAAGAAAAAGAAGAAATTTTGAAAATCAAATACTAAGAGGAGGATATGTGTGATGCAGTATTCGAAATCCAACCTTGTGAGTCTGAAGGAGAAATCAAGATTGAGCCCAATATCCCAATGTTCTACTTCGAGATAAGCACAAAGCCTTTGATGAATCAGTTTAATGAAGAAATTGAAGAAAAAGTTCCAAGGCGCATGGAGGGATTACATCATCAATATTCGAGCTTGATTGGCTTCAAGCTCGAGGTCGAGCTTTTCCCAGCCCCGGGAGACTGATGCAGATAAAAAGTAGGAAAAATTTAGAATAGTAATTTTGTTATTTTTAAAATTTATGATTTTAGAAATGAGTAGTGTGAGTTAGTTTTTTTTAAGCTTATTGTAGATTTAGTAAAAGATTTAAGGGGGATTTAAATATGAGAAAGATATATAATTTAGATATAGCAAGGATAAATGGAGTACGTGAAGATGGGGGAGTTTTCTTGATTCATGGGACTCCACGTGATGGGCAGAGAAAGTTTAAATAGAACGAAAAAGGAAAGGAGGAGGAAGAGAGAAAATAGGAGATAAAGAGAGAAATAGGAGCTTGGAAAAACGGTAACAAGTTAGTAGAGAGAGAGAGAGGTCTTTTTTTAGTTATTGTTTATCTTTTTTTAGTCTATTTAAAGGGAGATATCTCTTCATTGTAAATGATAAAAGAATGATCAAAGAATGAGAACTGGGAAAAGTTGATCTTATGAAAAGATCTGAATTCAGAAAAGTTGATATGGTGAAAAGATCTGAATTGAGTACAGTTGATCTTGTGAAAAGATTGTTTTTGAGGTGGACTCCCTTGCAGACCTTCAGAGAGTGTATAATCTCTTAAAATTTTATTTTATTTTTATTTTTTGGTTGGTTATTTTTTCTCCCTGCATTAGTTACTCGACTGAATTCGAGTCGATTCGGCCAAGTTTTGTATCACTGATATAATATGGTTTAATAGTTGGTTTGGTTGCCTATGCTTAAGTTCAAAAAGTTAGACTTGCCTTTAGTGTGGGCATAGGAGTCATACTTGAATAAAAATATGGTGGCAGCAAAATTTGAAAGAAATTGCCTCGGCATTTGTATACCAACTGCAGGGCTTAGAGTGTCAACCCTGTATAAGAATAATTTGTTTTAGTCCTTTTCAAGTCCTTCACATAGGCGTTGGTAACATCGTATCATTAGCATACAACCTTGTTTGAGCGAGATATATCATTCTAGGTAGGTTCCTTGTGTTGTCTTTGAGTTGTCATACTTAATATACACTTTCACTTTTCCAAGTGTAATTTTAGCTGGTTTCCTTGCACGGTTAGTTTTTACCAGATACAAGTTAGACCTGGCCTTGCTCAACCCTTTCTTGGACAGGAAATATCAAATTATTCTGTTTTTATTCTTCCAGCAATTGAAAAGGTACCTTATAAGCATTGAAAATGACATTAGGTATGTGCAATTTCAGATTTGGAGAAGGTTGAGAAATTTTTGAGTTCACTTAGCAGCCTCTCACAAACTTCTATATTTCTTACAAGCTGTGAGAGGTTAATTGTTGTACTTTCACTCTTGAATAGGTTTACAGGCTACTCAAAATCCAAATGGTTATACAAAGTGCTCCTAACGAATGCCTGAGGTTGGAAATATATTGTTCTCTTACACAGTGGCAATCTCCTGCTTAGCAAATCTTGTTCAAGTAATATATAGCAAATCTTGTTCAAGTAATACAAAGTGCGTTTTTTTCCTCAGAAATCCTTTGGAAATCTCTAGAAAATATTAAAAAAGGAATGGAAAATGCATGTTGTGGTTAGAATGTCATAGTTCGCTTGATTATGAAGGAAATATTTTATGCTTCACAAAAGGGAAGATTCTTAAAGCGAAGTTCATTACTTCTAACAAAATGGGAATCCTTGGAGAAGGACAGAGAAAGACTACTCAAGGAATTCCAAGATAGAAAAGTTTGATAATGCTTAGAAGCTCTATATCAGTAGACCTTTCATGTATGTGCATGTACTCTGTATTTGTGCATGTATTAGATATTTCTGTCATTTTTTATATTTTGTCAGTATTACTCATGGAAGTACTCATTCTCAAAGCGAACTCTAAACTTATAAACCCTACGTTGACTCTACTAAGGGCCTTTTCAGCTAAATCTCAGAAATGCTTCCATCCCCAAGTCCATTGTTACATATTTATAGGATTACAACTCTTGTATGTGCGACAAGTGTACATCAGATCATTCAATTAACTCAAGTATTTTGATCAACAACCCAATATTGGTCTTCTAAATTAAATTTTGATAGGAACTGTTCTCTTCCATAAAAAAAAAAAAATTGATTTGTCACATACAAAAAGACCAAAAGGGGTACTATGTGTGAACCATCTGTAGCATTTGAAACCATAACCATCAGAATCGCATGGACCATGAAGATTCATCCCAAGGCTTACTTACTTTATTAGAGAATTGTGTGGACAGATTTCATGAACTTTAACACTTGTTGGACATCATTGAGGGTTGAAGCCACATTAATCAAGTTTGTTTTTTGAGTGAGACAATATTTGAAGGTTATGAGGTACTTAAATCTATGGGATGGTCTTTGGTAGTCCTGCATCCTTGTTTAATCTACATATGAAGATTGAGTGCTGCAACTTTCAAGTCGTTCAGTATGGTGGGAGGAATTTGTAATTGTGGAAATAAAGTTTCTTTCAAGGCATTACAAAGATACTTCGTCTCTCCCTTCCTTGGTGATTTTGTGAGAGATTCAAATCTTGCCTGCATTTTGGCATTAAGAAAAGAACAAGCAAGCCGTGCATTGTATATTAGGGGGCCAAATAGGAAATCTCTGACTGCAAAGATGGATATAAAATATTTTAGGTTATGTGTTGGAAAGGATTGGATTTGGATGGCGACAATTAAGTTGAATAAGTGTATTCATTCCTATGGATTCCTTTTAGATCTCTATTTATAGTTATCCTAAAATTTTCTTTTGGATCTTGAAAGGTTTAAGACAAGGGGATCTGCATTTTCTCTTTTCTTTCACCTCTTTCACTATCATGATGGAATTTCTTGACAAATTACTAAAAGGAGTGGTTGAAGAGTGAAGACAGCCCTATTAAAGGTTTTCTTCATGGTGGAATATAGTAATGGTTTTCCATGTGTAGTTTTGGATGATGATTGCTTTTGTATGTCCTTGGTGGAGCATTCTTCATCTTTTTGTAGCAAATGATTTTTAGATGGGTTCGGAAGAAAGTTAAACTTGAGGGGAACTAGAACAATAGAGAGTGCAAAAGACGACAATTAGGAGGTGACTAGCTTCATAAGGGCATGGTGGATGACTTATCATTCATTTACCTCGGTGTCCCTCCATGGACAGGCATTCCTTTATGCTTGAAATTCAAAATTATAATTGTTGGGACCAAGAGCAGGACTAGCGGATCGTAAATGATAGAAGATTCCTATAGTTGGGAGTGTCGTCTGTATAATGCATATGTTGGGGATCTGGATCCCCAAATGTCAAGGATCTAGATCCCATTCTTTTAGGGAACTTGATCCCAACTTTAGTGCACATTTGGTTCGCGTGACATTTTCGCATAAAAAAAAACTCTCATGTGGTCAATTGTGGTAATATTTTCATACCAGTTGGTCTCAGTGCATCTTTTCACACCAATTTGCGACTAATTGATATAAAAATATTCACACTTGACCGCATGAGAGAATTTTTTTATGTGAAAATGTTTTCTAGAAAACATTTTCCTGCAAACCAAACGTTTAAAGAGTATGTATAGTCTAGGACTATATACACTCTTTAAAGTAGAGATCTCTTTATCTATAGCTAGTAAGCAATGCAACTCTATTAAAAGTATAGTTGTGTTGCTAGCTGGCTATAAATAAAGAAAATCATTAGTGTGGTGGTTGTCTTGGTTTTTAAGATTGGGATCGAGGTCCCTAACAATAGGAATCAGGATCCCTAATAGTGGAGATTGAGATCCCAAAATTTTAAAATTGAATCCCTTTCCTAGAGCACTGGAACGAGATTACTAGTTCGAAATACAATAATATTTCAATGAAAAATTGATCGTTTTTGCTAAATCTGTACAACTACTGGCGCCGGATGAGAGAAAACCTTCACATCCGATTTTGAGGGGAGGATTCTATGGGAACTTATCCCAATTTTTCTTTTGCTAGGCCCATAGCTAAAAAACCCACTTTCTTACCATTATGAGCTTCATTCGACAGTTTGGTGTGAAAGACAGACTGTTGTAGGCTGCGTGACCTCTTCGAACTTCTCTTGATGTTTTGCAGATTACTGATTGGATTCAATTCCATTGTCATCAGAAAATTTTACAAATTCGAAAAATAGAATTCAAATTCTGAGTTTGATCTGGATCTCAAGTCCTAAACATGAGTTTAGAGAGCAATTGGTTAAGAGAAGGAGAAGGTTTGGGTGGTTGGGTGGGGACAGGGTTTTGGTTGTTATTTGGGGGTGGGGTGGGGTGTGTGGGGGGTTGTCACATGAGGGTATTTTTTGTCCTGAGGTGAAGCACACCTAAGAGGGGCTGAGGCCCCCACATTAGGGCAGACCTGACCTTGGCAATTTACCTTGACCTAGATATAGTAGTGGATTTGTTTTGGCCCACTTCAATGTGGTGCATCGGCCCGCTTTTTAATGCTCTCTCCATCTAAGGAAATATGATATATTAAACCTGACTAGAAAGGCTGAGTTCCTACCTTTTGTTTTCTTTTTGTTGTTTTAAGATGCTGAATTTTGCAATCAAAGCTTGATAATGCTTAACATACTTGCATTCCCTCTGGCTGCTTTATTGGTCTCTTGCCTGCTCATCACATTTGCACTCCTCAAGTTCCACTATAACCTGACTCAATTTGTTTATTAGAGCAGTGCCTAGTCATTGAGCTCTATTTCAAGCCTTAAAAATCTAATCATACTGATCCACTGAAGCAATATGTTTCCTATCCTGGCTAACCATTTCGTCACAAATTTCTGTTGCATTTGTCCACCATATGTGAATGGAGAAGTATGGACTCTTCCTCTTTCCATCTTGCTGTGATTCTAACAAGGACTCCAAAAACAGGATTGATAGCCAAAAAAAACAAAAGAAACTTCTCCACCAACATGGTGTTATTCTGGTACTTGCTGGACAACTGAAGTGTTATTGAGAATACCTACAAAATTGTCTTGTTAAGCGTTAATACAAGGTCAATTAATAATATAACAATTAAAGAAAAGGTAAATTAATTAATACCCAGATCCAGTTTAACTCTTGGACTTAATTTTTATGTTAGTTGTGGAAGCCATATGATAAATCAGTCAAGTTGGGCGGTCAAAATGTTTCTTGTAGTGGCTATGTAACTATAACATAATCCTGTCATCTATGAAAAAGAGCAAGATAAAGTGATAAACTTCTATTTTCTTATAAATGTTTATGGAGAAAGGCATCTCTCGGACTTGTATGGTTTGTCCTTTCTACGGAATCAGATCCTTTATAACATAATTTGATGGCTGAGTAAAGATTATCTAGTTTAAGGTATAGTTTTTTGTTTCTAATTCATGTATTGCTGGGAAACCGTATTCTTGTACTCTTCAGACTTATTAACTACAGCAACTTGTCATGAAGCCTGTTGCATCAGCGCTTGGCATTCCTCCCGATAATATATATGCAAATCAATTACTGTTTGGTAAGTCGGGGGAGTTTGTGGGGTTTGACACTGAGGAACCAACTTCTCGAAGTGGAGGGAAAGCAACTGCTGTGGAGCTCATTAAGAGGGTAATGTCTGAGGTTCTGTGTTATATGTTTTTATGCTTCCAAATCCCATTGTGATTAACGGTGATATCGTTTTCCATTCTTACAATTTTTGGATCTTCAGGTGCATGGGCACAAGGTTTTAGCTATGGTGGGAGATGGTGCAACAGACCTTGAGGTAAATCTTTTGGTTGCATTTTTTAAATTAAACCTATCCAAATATATTGTGATAATGCTCTGCATTAACTGGGAACTAGGAAGGATTAACTAAAAAAAAACTAGGAAGTTTTCCACTAACTCCTTGAACTACTAAAACCCTGAAGCTTCCTTAAATAGGCAATGAAGTGCATTTTTTTTCTCCTTACCGTCCCTGTGTGTGTGCATGCGTGCGTGTGTGTTGTCATAAAGTGCAGGCTTGCATGCTATATATATGGCATCAAATTACTCGTGCTATATATGGCATGAAATGGCTGAAGTACTGTTATGTTGCTGAGTGATAGCATGCGCCGAAATGCCTAGAGACATGCTCATGGTTATGCCAGTATTTCATGAATCCCAGGGGCGCATATCAAGTTGAAATAGTTTGATGAATTCTCTCTCTAATGGATCATCATCATCACCCAAACCTTATCCCAACTATTTGGGGTCGGCCACACAAATCTTGTTCTGCCATTCAGAATTCATGAAAAAATCTGGCGAAATTTTATGCTGCTTGTTACGTACCATAACCCTTCTCCTTTACCTGCGCTTGGGACTAGCATGACCGGCATGGGGACAACAAAGGCCGAATTTTTTCTCTCCAATGGATGATAGGAAAAAAATGCAATTGTAGGTTTTCTTGTCAAAGCATTGCATTAGATAATACAAAAGACGAGGCACTAGGGATAACAAAGAATATGTAAAACAATCTAAAACATGTAAAAAGAGAACCCTTGTTCAGGAAATTAATTATAAAAAAAAAAAAATAAGCAAGCAGATATGTTGTTTTGTGCTTTCTCCTTATTCTCTTAGGAAGCGGCTTTACTTGGACCTGATCTGAAGTCTGAAGCTAGGTCTGGGTTCTAAGACTTTGGTAATCGGTAGTTGTTGGGCATTATCTCATCATTTACTTATGATTATTGAATGCTCTCCCCCTGCCCAACAAAAAAAAGAGGGTATTTTCCCCAAGTTTGCCTGCTATATATTACTAACTATTAGAGTCAAATCCAATAATTTATGAAATACGGAAGATCGGTCTCCTAGACTCTCCATTGTATCTATCATTTTACTCATCTCCAATCCTATATCGTGCCTTAACACCTCTCTCTCTCTC
>NW_006498404.1:457372-470926 GCF_000471905.2 Amborella trichopoda
AACTACGGATGCACATCAAAAATCCATTGGAAAAGGTAGTTTTAATGTTGAAAAATCCCTTGATTGATCATCTCGACATCGAGATGTATGAGCATGAAAAATAAAAAGATTTTAAGTTTCAGAAATAGTGCATTTTACAACATATTATCTACACCGTCCATTTTCAAGATTTTCATATGTTTATAGATCTACTTGATTTTAACCATTTTTTGAAATTTAAAATTTTATAATTAGATGTAAAAATAGATTTTGAGATAATCCTAAGAACATTTTACATCAAAATTAAGGTGCACCTTACCTTTACAGACCCTATATATATATATATATATGAAAAAAGCTGGGATTAGCCCACTAGCTCATATGAACATATGAACCCAACGGCCCAGATTGAATCTGGACCGATCTAACGGTCACGACCTCATTTCGTGTTTGAATTTTAATTTTTTTTTCTACGAATCTAAATCACTTGAAATTTTAGACGTGTGTTCTTCTCATCAAGACGCATCTAATAAAAATATAAAAAAAAGTATTCGTGACAAAAAAAACCAAAGTACCCCCGAAACTTTTCAAGGGTATTTTGATCAATTCATTTCATGTAAAATATTTTTTTGATATTTTTCGAAGATTCAATTATTTTTGATGAACACATGCATAAAATTTCAAGTGATTTGGATTTGTAGAAAAAAAATTAAATTAAAAAACTACCGGACATTTGTGATTGTCAGATCGGCCCAGATTGAATCTGGGACGTTGGGCTCATATGTTCATATGAGCTAGTGGGCTAATCTTAGCTTTTTTCTATATATATATATATGGAAGCATCTACAAAACGCTTATAGGTGAAGTTCTAACGTACTTCACCTACACCTCATCACCGTCCAAAGTTCATCACACGGTCCCAGTTGTCCAGATCGAATTTTTATAATTATTGTACTGATCAAATTTATCTAAAATTTAGGGCGTATGTACATATGACCGAGTCGCACCAAAATAAAATATTAAAAAAAATAATAGATATAAAATAAAATGACGAAATTACCTTTGAAACTTTATAATCGTATTTTGCATAATTTTTATCATTCAAATTATTTCTTTTATAATTTAATTATGTGCATCTCACTAAGGTGCACACACCTACAAAATTTCAGATCATTATGATTTTTAAAAAAAATGTTAAAATTAAAACACTATCAAACATCTGTGACCTTGTGACAAACTTTGAACGGTGATAAAGCCATAGGTGAAGTACTGTAGAACTTCACCTATAAGCATTTTCTAGTGTTTTCCATATATATAAGGTGATAAAGCGATAGGTGAAGTATTGTAGAACTTCATCTATAGGCATTTTGTAGTGTGTGTTTCATATATATGCGGTGATAAAGCCATAGGTGAAGTACTGTAGAACTTCACCTAAAGGCATTTTGTAGTGTTCTCTCTCTCTTTCTCTCTCTCTCTCTCTCTATATATATATATATATAGAGAGAGAGAGAGAGAGAGGGAGAGAGAGAGAGAGACCACAATCACCATTAGCTGGGCAGTTGGAGGTATACCATTGACCAAGCTCAAATTCCTAGAGAAGTTCTCTAATTGTGCGAAAAAATGATACACACCTAGACGCCCAATTTCACATATAACACCTAGCATTGGTCGTAACCGTGTGCCACAGGTAAACAACCTTGTAGCATACAATCCCTATCAAACACGTGAATAACCTTGTAACATACAATCCCTATCAAAACCATGAGTTAATCATATATTGGGTGCAGTTCAGCATCTTGGTCCCTCTCTCCCCTCCCCCCTCCTCCCCCTCTCCCCCTCCCCAAAAAAAAAGGAAAAATTCTCTCCCCTCCCAAAAAAAAAAAGGAAAAACAAGAATTTGTATTCATGGACACCTGATTTTAGGTTACCTTGGCTTCAGTTCAGCATCTGAAGTTGCTTCTCTTACAAGAGGCCGGATATCTCTAATACGGGTCAGCAATGCTTTACGAAGGGGATCATGTTTCTTGGATTGAGCAATGCTTAAATAGACTTTGGCCATTATGAGCTGATCCCGCAAAAGCTTCAGAGTCGTCGTGCTTGAGTTCGAGTAGTCTGGCCTCCATATGCCATATCTTGGCTGGGATGTCACATTGAATTTCTTCGCAAGCTCTATTGCTGAAATCTGCATCTTATGCACTGTATAATCATCCAATGACGTGAGAAACGCAGTCCGTTTTTCCTTCCTTAAAGTTCGGTTGTACTGCACAAATTTGGTTTTCAAGAATAAGAACAAAATATTTTATTTCAAGCATATTGGCATTAGGATGAGACGGTTCACTCCCTCACCCGACGTTCCAGTTTAACCGGATTAGTTTGGTTTGTCAGTGAGATATTGCCATATCCTTCTACAAAGATGGTATTCTGATCACTGCCATCTAGTTTACTTTCAGCATTCTCAAGTGACACCTCTTCTCCGCTCTGCACACCACAGGCACAGGGACCCCATAAAAGAGTCAGACGCAGGCATTGGCATCGCAAAATTTACATCATTTCTTTTATTTGTTCCTTTTGTTCTTTTTGGATAAATGACCTAGGGTCATAATAAATATTCCAAAAATAGTACACTCTCATTATGCTGTTTGCAAGCTTATAATAATTGACCTCAACCGACTCATTATTTAGTTGCAATAATTAAACAATATATAGAACAGCATTTAAAAAAAAAAAAATTGAAGTTCCATCCAGGTGCATGATGATGGAACAATTTCCTCAGTTTCATCTTGCAGGAATTTTATCTCACATACATTTTAGAAAACATAATCTCTTGTCAATAGTTCTCTAGAAACTCCCAAAACCCTAATCTGACATGCATGCAATAAATTTAAGCTCAGGTCAAGCAACTTAATGTACCAACATAAACATGCTTAGTCTATACATTTCAGTTATTGCAGCAGCGAAGTTGTCAATCTTGCCTTTTGCCACTGTTAGGAGCACTACAGAAGCAGAAAAGCAAAAAAAAAAAAAACTAATATATGAAATTGCTGGTAATAAAAATAATGAGCACCTTATGATATGCTGAAGGCTTATTCTGTACATCAGAGCGATCCCGCGGAATCCAAGATGGAGACAGATCCTTTACTTTCGTTTTGTAAACACGAAGATTACCAGATGCATCTACATATATCATACGTAACTCAGCATTCTGCATGTCAAATACATACAAGTAAATGCGATGTGTCATACCATTGAAAAAATGATAAAATGTATAACACAATATGCAAAACAATTGGGGATGGATTTCTTCCATTCACCTCATTTGATTTAAGTAGACCAACTTGCTCCTTAAAATTGCGTGTAAAACTCCAGTCCTGTGGTCACATGAGGAGACGGTCAAATCAAGTCCATCATGTCATGAACCATACCTCCAAATAAATGAAGTAGAAGAACTATTGGGATATCAGAAACAAGATAGGGTGTCATTCATCATCTTGTACAAATAACGGCAAACAAAAGCATCTCTAGATAATCTTAACTAGGATAGCCTAAGACGATTGCCACTATATTCTGGACTTTCCAAGAGTTTCAAAATCAACTTCAATTAGTCAGGTTAACTCATAGTCACTCCTCCAGCTTTGAGGGGAGGAATCACGTGCACCCTAGTGGCCCAACCACCCCTTCTTCACATCTGGTGGTTGGGGAGGTCATAGCAAATTGTTTGAAACCCAAATGCTAGCATAAAATGCTTTCATCATATGAATAAATGCATACAGACATATCTATATGACTCTTTCTCTCAACCCCATGTACGAGTTGGAGTCCCCTGTGCATGTTTATATAATAGGGTTACAATTGTCTATTGCAGTGTAAGAGTAAATTCCAAAATTATGTATAAGTACATATTCTTACAGTCTCTCAATTGTCCCTTTCTTAGTGGCAACTTTTCATCCTTCCATTCTTTTAGGCGATTTATGTAATTTTCCCATAGTCCAGTTCTATATAATCCTAAAACTTCAGGTTTTCAGCCTCTGCTCTTCCAAATCTCTCAAAAGGTCCCCCCTTCCACTTTATACCAGATTAGTTATTATTCTGCTTCGTTCAATAGCCTCCTTACAAAGAATAGCATTATGATACCCTCCTCTAAACTATAAAATCTAGGATTTCTGCTTCCACCTTATCTCCTATAGCCTAACCAACCCTTGATAGCTTCCTTTGTTTTCTTTGGATCATTACTACTGAACAAAAACCTAACAGCAAAATTTCACTTTGTCCACACATATACCTCATTCCACTAAGCTCCATTGTTTTCTTCTGATCATTACTATTGAACAAAAACCTAACAGCAGATTTTCACTTTGTCCAACATCAATTCGCTACTAGAGACACATATACCTCATTCCACTAAGCTTTAATTATCTGAGCTTTTCACCAATGCAGTGACCCCAGGATAAATGAATCTTTAGTTAACAACTAATGTCAATATATCAGGGAGTATTGACATGTTACATGTGTATGGTATGGTATATTCCACAAGGGCAAATAAAGTTTTATTAGAATGTAGTTCTGGCTGTATGTTTTTCTTTTCAGTAAAATTTTTTTTGCCATTAGCCCTATTTGTGTGTACAATCCCTTTTTCCAAAGAGAAGGGAAAAAGCGAAGCATAATTATCAGATCTAAACCCAATATAGCATCTCAACACTCCTAAATCATTTTTGAAGGTGATGCTTTTGCAACAGGAATCCCGGAGGTGGTCTTCATACATTCCACCAAGACTGCAAAGGATGCTTCTGAACATCTTGGAGTAGTGCTACTCCTTCAAAGCCTGAAGGTCCCTTGTTTGTATTATAGGAGCAAGGTGAAAGGTTAGGTTTCTACAGAAGCAAATACAGGATCCAATAAATCATCACGGCAATACCAGTTAGCAACTACCCTCCCTTTGAGATAAAAAAGTGAAGCATTGAAGGGTCTGATTCATTCTCCTACATCAACTGACTCCCGTGGGCCTATCATCATTGACACTAACGTAGAGGTTTTGGGCACTTAGTTCTAGATTCCAATTATGGTTGAGATACCTCAGTCTAAGAAATTTGATGAGAACTTGGTCTAAGGTTGAGGGTTGAGATATTTGGATTTCAGGAGAAGATGAAACTATGGAAAGCTGGAAAGGTTAAAATCTTGGAAAACAGAGGCCCTAGGTTGATTTAGGAAGGTTAAAATTATTGAGGAAAATGGAAAAGACGCTCAATTAGGGGCAAATGCTATCATTTGGAATGAATATAAATACTGTAAGCTTCATATGTCGGTGAGCTATCAAGACTCTGTTCTATTTTCTCACAAAACATGGTTCAGAAGCAACAAGAATGGACCAATAGAACTGATATGGGACATGATATGAGTCCAACCATCCAATTTCTTGAAACATGGACTAATAGTCAAAGACCTACATAATGTATGTTTGAAAACTTAAATAGAAACCTTGACAAACATATCTTGAACTTGTAAGTCCTTTAGGAATGTCATGTGCAATTTACACCACTGGTAGTAATGCAAATGCTCAGGAACTAAGTTAGCATTAATTTGGCGATGATTAGATATCCGGCTTTAGTACTTGGGTCTATTTATCTTGCATATGGACAATCAGAAATGCATGTTCTAAGACGTCAAATTTGTTATATTTTTTATATCATACTGTACGATAATTAGATAAATGGTGAAGGAAAGGATTTCAAAAGAGGGTTTAAGATAGGCAGATATGCCTGGGAAGGTGGGATTGAAGGGTTTCCGAATTTAGTATCCTTTGATTAAGTCTCCAGATCAGTTCCTTGCATGGTCCAGCTCCAGTTGTGATGGGATTCTGCTTCATTCTAGGAGAGACAAGAAATAGTGAATTTCCACTTTTGATAAACATTTTTGAAGGCTACACTAGTCACTGAAAAATAACAGCTATGAGTGGCCACTACAATTGATTGTCTCCAAAATACTTGAGGCAAGTTGTCTAGAGCCCTAAATGAAGGCAGTAAGAGATGGAGGAGTTGATAGGGATGCCCATCAGTTTAACAAAATAAGGGGAATGGGGATGATGATCAAATGGTGCGGAAGAGGAATCTGGAATGTATCCACCTGATACCTTATTTGTATCTGGCAACATTAAAGGAAATATTTTCATGGTATATGTTGAAGGGTTTAGTGCCTCAAGACCTTCTACCTTCAAGTGATTATCCATGTGGGATCAGACATAGGAAATTGTATTGATTAAAGATGATTCCAATTACACAAAATTGTAAGCTATGCATGAGGGCTAGATTAATTGTGGCCTAGAACCTGATTGATTATGACTTTGTGACCCTACATATGGGCATGGATCACCTACTGCCCTAGTCATTAAGGAAAGGAATCCACTGGTTTATGTTGAGGGGCATTTCTGTAGAGCTCTGACACCACTTATTGTGCTCTGAGAAATAAAGCATGAAACACATACAACAAGAACACAGAGATTTACGTGGTTCACCCTAGAAGGGCTACATCTACAAGCACGGCAAACTAAAATCCACTATACCAATGAAACTTACATCAAAGATTTTGGAACAAACCTTGACAAAAAACCCAAGTTGAGCAAACCCTTTTCAACCGCTGTCCCTTCCTTCTCTTTACTTCTGGCAATATCGACAACACCAGATAAGAGACGCGAGAGCAACGAGAAACTGACTTTCTCTCTAACTAAAAGGGGAACAACCCAAAATCTCTATGGGAACTGCTACTCTACAAGAAACAAACAAGTCTCTCAATCTTCGTGAGTCCAAAAGAAGCACCATCACAGTATTTCTGTCCAAAAGAAGCTCTTTTCTCTAAGAGAAAATCACATCTTATGCACAAGAGGCTCTACCTCCCTCTCTCTCTAGAGGAACCACCATTCCCATATGGTGACCCAAATTGAGCACACCAATTCTCTGCACTTTCATCCCATATATATAATTAGGAATCCACCGAAAATAGGAAACTTCCTATTGATATAACATATATTTCAAAAGTCCAAGAGATATATCCATCCAAGAGTCCTAATCTTTTGGATTTCGATTCCCCTTTAGGAAACTTATCAATATCAATCCCACAAAATATGAGAAAATCTCAATCAATCCCATAAAATAGGAGAATATCTCAATCCCACAAAATATGGGAAAATCTCAATGAATCCCACAAAATATGAGATATCCTTATGTGGGTGATTTTGAATAGCACTAAATCTAACAATCTCCACCTTGATATCAAAATCACCTGCTAACCATACCAACATCCATCGGATAGCTTTATGGATTCTTCATCTTTTGCCAAATAAAATTCCTTCATTATTCTTGCTGAAAAATAGTGCTTTCCATCAAATTACTCTACCTCGAATTTTGCATTCAAAACCTTTATTGCCTTACCAAAAACCCCAAACCAGGCTCTAATACCACTTATTGCAAAAGATGAAGAATCCATGAAGCTATCTAATAGATGTTGGCATGGTGAACAAGTGATTTTGATATCAAGGTGGAGATTGTTGGATTTTGTGCTATCCAAAATCACCAACATAAGGAAATCCCATATTTTGTGGGATTGAGTGAGATATTCCCATATTATGTGGGATTGAGATATTCCCATATGGGATTGAGATTGATATTTGATAAGTTTCCTAAAAGAAATAGAAATCCAAAAAGATTAAGACTCTTGGATTTATCTCTTAGTCTTTTGAGATATATGTTATATCAATAGAAAGTTTCCTATTTTGTGTGGATTCCTAATTATATATATGGGATGAAAGTGCAGAGAATTTTAGTGTGCCCTGGGTCACCATATGGGAATAGTGGTTCTTCTAAAGAGAAGGGGAGGTAGAGCCTCATGTGCATAAGATGCGATTTCCTCCTAGAGAAAAGAGCTTCCTTTGGACAGAAACATTGTGATGGTGCCTCGTTTGGACTTCTGAAGATTGAGAGGCTTGTTTCTTGTAGAGAAGCGGTTCCCGTTCGGGTGGTTCTCCTTTTAGTTAGAGAAAAAGACAGTTTTCGTTGCTCTCACATCTCTATCTCCTTTTAGTTAGAGAAAAAGACAGTTTTCGTTGCTCTCACGTCTCTATCTGGTGTTGTCGATATTGCCAAAAGTAAGGAGAAGGAATAGAGAGTTGTTTAAAGGGGTTTGCTGGACTTGGGGTTTTTTGCTGAGGTTTGTTCCAAAATCATTGATGTAACTTTCATTGGAATAGTGGATTTATGTTTGCCAAGCCCGTGGATGTAGCCCTTCTTAGGTGAACCACATAAATCTTTGTGTTCTTGTTGTATGTGTTTCATACTTTATTTGTCAAAAATCAACCAATTGGGTTTATAGCTTCCGCACGCACAACAATTTCTTCAGTGGGTCTCTAGGGTATGCATTGTGAAAGGATAGCTGTAGTGGTCTTTGGGCCTCTTGCCACATTTTATTATGCCTAGAAAGAGGACACATGGTTCCATAAAGGTTGCCTAATTTTGATGGCTGCAATTTGTTCTTTACATTTAGATATCCTGATTTGAGCCAGCGTCTGATGCTAAGATGGCACAAACAACTTGGAGAACGACTGGTTGAGCTCAGTGCCCTTTCTCTTTAACATGAAAATCTGAAAATTTGCAGCCTCCCTCGATTCAAGGTTCTTAAGCTGAATTTCCTCCCCCCCCCCTTCCATGGGAGCTTGAGAAGTAACCCAAAGGGATGGTAACCATGGGGATTAGGCATCATATTGGCATATGGTAACTTGGGAGATATTACAGGGGTCCTCGAACAAATAAGAACTTTGTGGGTTTCACTTTTTGAACCAATGGTCACAGAGGACAACACAGTCAATGGTGTTTGCCTGTTTGATTAGGACGTTTGGAGCATACTGATTACACCTACTCATGTTTTTGGGATCTCATGGCCTTATTGGTCATCGGCATGGATCCTGTCAACAAGGAATAGGGAAGAAGCCCGACAAATTGAAATGGATATGGTGAACAGTATGATTATCCCTACATAGGGAAGAAGCCAGACATATTTGTTTCTATTCTCCAAAGGACGGTCTTTGGTTGATGTTAGATCCCACGTAGTACTTCTGAAGTTCTGACCATATTATATACCATCAAAAGTTTATGCTTGCATATGTTTTACGTCGTACATGATGTAACTATGAACAAACAAATTCTCTGCCATATACTACCACAAAATATCAAAAATCTCAACAGTATCAAAATATAATTTATCAAACTGTCGAGATCCGCATTATAGTTGCACATAAACATAAGGCAATTGACATACAATCTTGTCCATTGAAATTTCTCATGAACTGTTATACTTTAACCCATCATGATTCTCAATATAGGAAATTGGAGTATGAAGCACTTTTTTGACAAAGTATGGACTACTAAATATAACTATGAAGTGTAATATTATGAAATAAATGATGTAGAGATGACCACAGTTTGTAAAATTACAAAGATTGAATAAATACTTCCAAAAATTAACCTGCCTTCTTCATTTTATGATTACTATGAGCAATCACAATAATTTACAATAACTTACAATCTGTGACATAAACAAAGCAAAATGAGATCATGGAAGATGGGAAAGAAGGAACTTGACCTTTTTTCTTTTCAAAACGATGGAATAAGTGTTCAATGGTCATCAAACTGACATTGTACACACAGGAGAAGGGAGATGAAGAAAGTGCCTCTTTGCCAGTGAGGAAAAGGGAGTGGAAGGTAGAGGATCATCAGTAGCAATTTTTTCCCCTTAATGATTGGGGTACATTGCTCGAAAGAAAGAGGTTTATCACCACTCCTAGATAAGCTTTCCAGTGATTTTTCTTTTCCTGAGCAAGGTGAATTTACAAAACCAACATTGCACAACAGGATAAGACATATGGAGAAAGTGCCTCTTTGCAATTGAGGGAAAGGGAGAGGAAGTTGTGGATTGTCAGTAGCAATTTATTTCCCACAATGATTGGGGATTCATAGCTCAATAAAGACGTTTATCACTACTCTTCCATATGCTTTCCAGTGATTTTCACTTCTTGAACAAGGGGGGTTATAAAACCTAGCACCAGTTTCTATAAGTTTGCAATAAGTGTATTTCAACATCTGGGCATCCTTTACTCACTCCTCGTGAGTTTTTGTAATTATTATAAGCATATTAATTTACTGTTATCTCCATCAGAAATAAAAATGGTATGTTTTAATGTGTTGAAGAGGTTCACTATATCCAACAAATTTTCTCTTGCGTAACATATCACAACATTTTTACTTTATGATTCCTGAGATTAATCAAACAAAGCTCATTTGCCAGGAATATGATAGGAGGAACCAAGTTCTAAACATGACTGAGAGCTACCCTTATGAGCCTTAGTTTGGGATTCTTCTTTTCATATTCGAACCCAGGGAAAAGCCATTTGGTCAGAGCATACCACCTCCCCAAACATCCCCAAACAGAACATAATCGAGCAATCGATTTCACTGAAATTTCAGTCCAAGAAGTTGTCACAAGCAGTTAAAAAACAATTCTTCAGCTTATGTGAAGATCTTTATAACAAGAGTAATTAGCTTGCAAACCCAAATAAAAGAAATCTTTGTATCCCATCAGATTACCTCAAGATTCTTGAGAGGCTATACTAGAGATACCATTCTCAACACCATTGAACAGCTAAAGAATTGCCATATGCCTTAATGTCACAGAAACAAGTCAATTGCCGACTCCCCTCTTAATGAGTTTGAAGTCTTACATATTCCCAAGGGGAAAATGAATGACCGACTTCTACAAAACATCCAACGAAACTCAATTTTTACAAACAGATGGACATTCAAAAGATCCCTTGATTTGTCCGCATATGATCCACATAAAGCAGATATTCAAGTGTTATCCAAGGCACACCACAAAGGAACCATAACCTTGATCTTTAGCTGTTAGAAAAATCCGAATGCTTTCGCATCTGGTCAACATACAAATGGCTCTAAATTCTAGAAGAGATACAAAAAATGCTAGCACAAGACCAAGTTACTATTGTCCAAACATGATATTCAATGAGAAAAATAAATAAAAATTGAGTAGAACAATAACATTTCTAGATAATTAATCCATCATTTGACAAGTGGAAATCAGTATGAAGTCAATGGAGAAATCACACATCTGGTAAGCACCAAATTCAGCTAATGGTCATCCAAATGAACCTGTTGCTTCCGCTATCAACACAGAATGATATTTCCTTGTAATAGAAATAAATCTTCAACGCAAGAGGCAATCATTTCCTTGTAATAGAAACAAATCTTCAACAAAAGAGGCAATCAAGAAATTCAAGACATAGAGATAGTTGCCAAAAAAAACACATAAATTAGAACAGATTGCAAAAACATCAGGCAGGTAACATGATTGAGCCTAAGGTTCACATTTGACTGCCAGGATTAACCTAGCGAGAGAATCAGAAGACAAAAAGAGCTCAAGGCACCTTAAGATTGATAGCTAATTTATCCAACCTAATTCACAATAGTAATTGTCAAAAAGCGTTGTAAGGAAACCACTAACACAAATAAAAAGACTCAGCAGTACTGGAATGAGAAAAAATTTCTATTCTGAAAAATGACCAGAATTTTTTTAAAAAAATCTAGAACTGATTAGAAAGAGGAACATTCCAAAGAAATTTGATATATATTTCAAATATATCCACAAAACACTCTCCAGAGTTTCTCAAGAATGGCACAAGATGTAGAGTCTCAAAAAAAAGAATGGCTCTATTCTGAAAAATGATCAAAGTTTTTTAAAAAAATCTAGAGCTGATTGGAAAGAGGAACATTGCAAAGAAATTTGATATATACTTCAAATATATCCACAAAACTCTCTACAGAGTTTCTTAAGAATGGCACAAGATGCACATGCTCAAAAAAAGAATGGCACAAGATGCTTGCAAGTAATCCCTATTGATCTTTCTGTGGAGCAAGATTTTAGAACATCTCGATAATGAAAGATAGCCAAGAAGTTTTTCCCAATTGTTAATCAAGAAATCACCTGGTGTTTTTGGATTAAAACGAAATAAAAATGAAGCAGGCATCATATCATCCACTGGAGATTTAAACATCAAATTCAACCTCTAATCTAGAGTAGCGGAACATCACAGACACACTGAAAGATTTGAATTCGTAGCGATTTAATCTTCTTTCGAAAACAACTCTCAGTAAGCTAGTCCTCATTCAATTTGTAATAATTCACACTATTATATTCCAGAAATTAATCAAAGACAAAGAATATAGGCCATCAAGAACAGACTCCATAATCAGCACAAGAATGAGTAATTCATCGAAAATCAAGATAAAAGAAGCAGAAAATCCACATGAAAAGAAAAAAAAAAAGTCGGAAACGTACCGGTTTTCCAGTATCTGGACCTGTTCACAAAGGTTACAGAGAAAAGTTTCAGAGAAAACAGAAATGAAGTGAGAGAAAGAGGAGCTCGATCCAAATCGAGCAGAAAAAGAGCGAGAAAGACGAGAGAGAGAGAGAGAGAGAGAGAGTATACCTTTGTGGAAGTTGGAGACGACAAAAACGGCTAGACCGAAAAGGCAAAGGGTGATGATGCAGGGCCAGTAAGAACTGAGCACTCCTCTGAAGCAAGAGGTAGAGGGCCGCCTGTTAGAGCGGTCCATTGCTCCCTGTGTTTCTCTTTCTTTATGGAATCAAATCACAGGAGGTTGTCTTTTGCTTGAGAAAGGGAAGCCTTTATAGAGTCGGGACATGTGCAATGGAGGAGAGAGTAAGCGCGCGGGTATTATTGGTTTTGTGAAATCTAGAGAGAGAGAGGAGTTAGAGAGAGAGAAGGGTGAGCGCCTGAGAAATGAGAGACGGAAAACGGAGGCGTGGTGGTGTGTTTTTGAAATGCGCGTGTTGAGATTTACTTATACAAGATGCACTATTTTGTGCGCGCACTCTGCCTTTGTTATTAAGACGTGGAAAGAATCTCTCCCTCGTGCCTAGTCCCACTTTTAAATTACTAACGATTGTTTCATGCTTGCTGGACCGTGGTCGGTTCACAGGTATAAAGCATTCATCTGGTCTAAATATTTTTTTAATATAATTATTATTTTTAATTTTTAATTTTTAATTTTATTTATATTCATGACATCTATGTTAAATACTATATATTTTTTAAAAATTAGGATTAAATTATATTTAAAAATATATTTATTGGTAAACCCACATTTCCACATTATGCGGCTCACCCTCATACTAACCGTATGCTTTAAATTAAGATATGAAAACAATCTCTCTTTTTCAAACATAGATATGGAAATAGTTATTCTTTCTCTCAAACTGAGATAGGAAGCAATGTCAAGATAAGCATAGATATGGAAATCTTTCTCTCTCTTTGATTTAGACTTAGAACCAGTGTTGATAATGATTATATGGAAATATTTCTTTCTCATTTAGTTGTATTCTATCTCTTTCTTCCTCTAAAGTTAGGAATGGGTCTTACAATCTCTATAGAATTAGGGGCTCTTTTAATTTTTGGGACATGAGTCCACCCTTAACACTAGCTTAATAATGTAGTCTAATATA
>NW_006498404.1:485799-520417 GCF_000471905.2 Amborella trichopoda
GTGACCTAAATACCCTTGAAAAAATTTGGGGGGTATTTTTATCAATTTGTTTCATGTAAAATATTTTTTTGATATTTTTCATAGATTCTCCTATTTTTATGAACACAGGAAAAAAAAGTTCAAGATAATATGATTTGTAGAAGAAAAAATTAAATTCAAATACTATTGAATATCTGTGAGCGTCAGATCGGCCCAGATTCAATTTAGGTCGTTGGGCGTATTCTCTCCAGTAAGACCGTCGGCATACCGTAGCATCATATATATATATATATATATATATAAAAGTGAGTTGCCAATTACTAATATTGGTAATAAAAATGGGATTGTATACAATGCAACCAATTACCTTTTGTACATAGAGGTTACAATTACTTACAACCATTTGATATAAAATCTGATAGTTTAAGTTTGTTATAGAGTTCGATAATTTTTCTTTTTGAACTTTGAGCTTGGTCAATGAAATAAATACAACCAGATTTGACATCCAATGGTCCAGATTAATTGTGACCATCTTGTGTAAAAAGTAAATGGTCTCATTATGTACTTTCACAATAAAAATTGCTAGAAATACCTTGGAGATTTCCCTCCTCTACCAGCTTTTTTATTTGAGTGGATCCCCCACTCTACGTGCTTTTTTATCTCAGTGGATGGTTTCAACTATAATGTTGCAAGTGAGCTAGTGACTGTTTGATCTTAGATCTGACATCACATAATATTTTATTTTTAATTTATTTTTACAAATAATAGGAAAATGAAATTTGGCATGTGTCATCACCTCACCACGGCACATCTAAAAAAAATTTAAAAATACATTTTAAAATAAAATGACCAAAATACCCTCTAAACTTTTGGGGTATTTTAGTTATTTTATTTTATTAAAATATTTATTTTTTATATATTTTTGGATGTGTGAGTTTAAGAGAGGAGTGGACGCCCCAATTTTGGTGTCAAAATGTTACGTAGAAAAAAAATTAAAAATAAATAGTATATCGGCAGGACATTATAATTGGGGTCATCTCAGTTGTCCATCCCATCTCACGGCTTTGAGATCAGGAGTGTAGAAAAGATGTATACGGGTGGGAAAGTATAGTAAGTTTTTCCAAAAGAAATAGAGAAGTAGATCGAGCTACTTGTTAGCTGGCAAAATTCATAGATAAAGTACAAAGTTTGAACTAATTGAGAGATTGGTTGTTCAAGTCTAAGTTACACAGGTATGTTATGAGCAGTGTTCGCAAAACCGTAATTCTAAGAATTCATTACATTAGTAAGAAGTTCAAAATATTTACTTGCCCACATGAATCGAACTTGAAAGTTCGAAATAATTTGTTATTAAACCCACTAACCAACGCACTATATACTATTTCGTTGCCTATTAGATCTATTAACCATAAACATTTGTGGGGATCATTTTAACCATTCTAAGAATTCATTACCAATATTAACAATTCTAAGAATTCATTACATTGGTAAGAAGTTCAAAAAATTTACTTGCCCACATGAATCGAACTTGAAAGTTGTAAAGAAATAATTTGTTATTAAACCCACTAACCAATGCACCATATATTATTTAGTTGCCTACTAGATCTATTAACCGATATGTCATTTACTAGGTACAAAAAGAGTGATCTATATTGTATATAACTTAATTTTTTTCATTTTCTTTTAAAAAAAGAGTTGGTCAAGTCGATTTTTTAATATTATTTACATTATGGTAAAGATTTAAAAAAATTGTGGTCATTGATACTCACTTTTATATTTTCTCATCTTTTTCGGAAAATTTTAAAAAATATCTCTATATCGATTCGTTAAAGTCCATTTTTTTCAATAATTTTCAACTTCATTTGAGTGTGTTTTGTTTTAATCACATTCTTTATATGTTTTTCATATTTTAGTAGATCTTTTTTTGTATCTTTTTTATTTTTTTCGACTCTTTTTTTATCGTTCGAGACTTGCCCGGTTAGAGTAGTTGAATCGACCTGTTTACCGGTTAGACCGATTAAATTGCTTCCAGGCCCATGTCCGGTTAAACATCCTGGTTCGATTTTACCAACACTGGTTATGAGTCATTAATAATGGCTCCTGATTCCAAGGCTTTCCCTAACTAAAAAATAAGCCCTAAGCCGTTCTTAAGGATGTGGGGATGTTTGAACTTTGAAGGGATAGATGTTTGTTGAGTAGATTGAATGTTGCATAGATTTAAATGAGTGACTAAACTTTAAGTATCCTGAAACCGTAACATTGATGCTTTGCACATGTTGCCCACATGAATTTAGAATATTCACACCTGACTGCTTTCTCATGTTTGTTTCATGGGAAATCGGCGCCTATCCTATATTGACATTGCTACGTATTTTAGGGTCGTTTTTTTAGAAAGGTGTGGTTTCAATCTTAAAAAAGTGTAGCAACTTTAAACAATCCAATTAAGGCGCACTTCATTATTATTAGAAAGACTCGTTTGCTTTTATATACTTCAAAACATTACGCATGTTATATTGGTGGAATCACCATCAGTTCCAATTCCAATTCCAATAATAATGTGCTTCCAATGACTATTGACCATGTCAGGCCCTTTAAACTAAGGCAGGTTTCTCCTTGAATCACTTATCGTGTTTTTATTTTGGGGTCCTATGTAAATAAAAATTGGGTTATCAAAATTTTATTTTTTTAATAGATTAATTGTTTTTTAGGAATTGGGTGTGACCTGAGATTTTTTTTGATATAATCACAGAGTTGGGTTTCTAGGATAAGTTAATGCTTGGTTGGTTTTAATGAGAGAAGGATAAGTTAGGCTTGGTTGATTTGAATACGATCATGAAGCCTTGATTCATGGGATTTACATATGAGAGAGTGGGTTAAGATATGTAAAGAGATAATACTTGGCCCTCCTTAACTCCCGGGCTTCACATATGAGAGAAATGTTGATGTGATGGAAAGGGAGATAGATTTATTTCAGGGAAGTATGGATGTGACCCTAATCAAATTACTAGACGTTGTTTGAGATCCACAACACTGTCACTTATCTGGCATGACATCAATCAGGTTCGCAATCTATTTTTGTCTTACACTAGAATGTTAGTGGGAGATGGGAGTAGCACTAGATTCTAGATTCTGGCATGCCAAATGGTTTGGGGATTATCCATTAAAATTAGTTTACCATGTTGTTTATTCCAGATCTGTTCAAAAATAGGAGATGGTGTCGACCTTTATCTCTTAGGAGGAAGGGACACATGTAAGGAACATACTGCTTGATATGCGAAGAGTAAACCTAGGGGTGGTGGACAACTATACTTATCTATTGTCATCTTTATACAATTTCTATTATTTGCCTACAAAGCGTGATAGAATTATCTGGCCTTTGGAACCAGGTGGATCCTTTTCTGTTAAGTCTCTGTACGAGGTGCTCTTCAGGGATCGATTCATTCAGAGCCACAACCACCTTGCAAAGTTCTGGAGCTGTAAAGCACCAAGCAAGGTGAAATCTTTCTTGTGGCTGCTTGGATACAAACGGCTGCTCACTGGTGACAGTTTAAGGAGTTTGGGGTTATGCCTGTCAAGCATATGTCTGTTTTGTAAAAATGCAGAATAATCTATAAACACATTTCTTGCGATGCCCTTTTGTGGAAAGAATTTGGGATTGGCTAAGCACTATCTCGTGCTGTATTTATTGTCCCGAGGGTATCTCTGAACTGATGCAACAAATTTGGACCTCACCATTTTCCTCTTTGAGTATCGCTTTGTGGAGAATTGTTGTTGATGTTGTGCTCTGGAGTCTTTGGAAAGAAAGGAGGACGTTTGAGGGTTGCTCCAAAGATCTTCCCTCCCTTATTGATTATATTAAGAGATCGTCCATTATGTGGATTTTTGTGACGTTCCTAGTGCTTTCTTTCTTCAAGGACATTTACTTTCCTATGTATAAGATATTGTATTTTTTGGAGAAGTCTCGCCGACGACTCAATTGTTCCTAGTTAGAGCCTCCGATGGGCTGGGTAAAGCTCAATTTTGGCAGTAGTGTTCGATGCGATGTTAACGGTTATGGTAGATTTCTTTATGACAACTCTGGATCGACTATTTGGTCTTATCAAGGGAGATTGCATGCGTGTGAGATTAATGAGGCAAAGCTTTGGGCACTTAAAATGGGAGTAGACCGTCTTGCCCCTAATCATCTTAAGGTGGTTATTGAAGGAGATTCAGTGAACGTCATCAAATGGTGCCTTCAATCAGAGATTTAGCGAACACCATCAAATGGTGCCTTCAGTTGGACCTTATGTCGTGGAACCATAGTTATGTTATGGATGCTATCATTCTGGTGCTGGTTCCCGCAAAATTATTTTCGCCCATGTCAAGAGAGGCTTCAACATAGCAGCTGACTGTCTTGTAAAAGCCGCTAGTGCCTAGGGTCCGACTTGTGTTTCATGGTGCTCTTTCTTTCTTTTCTCTTCCTTTCTTTGTTTTTGTTTCCTTTTTGTTTTGCTTTTTTTGTATCACTTCATTACCTTAATGAAATAGCTATTGCATACTCTCAAAAAAAGAAGGGAAAAAGTTTATACATAGTCGAGGCTCTAAACAATCAAATTTGAGCCTACCTCAAAAATTTCACTAGAAGAGGCTGTTGTAATGCCCAAATATCTTCAAATTGATCATCTTGACATCAAAATACATGGACATAAGAAAAAAATGGATTGCAGGTTTTGAAAATAGTGTATTTTGTAACGCATTTTTGGACCGTCAATTTTCAAGATTTTCAAATTTTTATAGATATGTCAATCTACACTATTTTTGAAGCTTTAACCTTTATAAATAAATATGAAACTATATTTTAAGGCTATCACAGAGATTTTCAATATTGAAACTACATTTCTCGATACTATTTGAAGGTAGGCTCTAATTTGATTGTTTAGAACCTAGGTTCTATACAAAGCACACCCAAAAAAGAAAAGGAAGATAGAGGGAAATGTTGAGGAGAGATAAAAGAGAAAATCTAGGTAGATAGATATGAAGAAAAAAATCGTTGGAGAGAGATAAATGTATTTTTATTTTTTTATTATTTATTAAAAGGGATATATCCCTTCTGCCTAAAAGAATTTGGTGATTCAATAAAAAGTCAATATTATGAAAATATCTATGGGTGGAGTCTCTTGCAGAGCACAAAACTCTACGGAGTATGATCAAAGGTAAAATAGTCCATAATGAATAAATCCATTAAATTTGAATACTAATTATGGAGTATTCAAGTTTCACTGAGGTGATCCAAAAGACAAGAAGTCTATAGCATTGCGAGTAAGTCTAAACCTATTGTTCACTGCTGATCTTATGACCAAGGAATATAATCTAGGGGACCAGGGGATCTTATGAATAAGGATCCTGAATATTTGAGTTTAAGAGCATGAAAAACTGCATGTCAAACTTTTCACTGCAATGATACAAAAATTTTGTACTCATCCCTCTAAACCACCATGTTTTGAGGATAAACCATGAATATTCAGAAGTTAGTCTTCCACTTCACTTGCATGTGTATGTGCTCTTAGGTGTTTTGATTTAAATTTCGACTCCAATTAAAGAAGGCAATCCAGAAAGAGCATGTGATAGGGAAAACAATGCCAATTTAAAATATTGGAGAATCGATGTACCTACAGAGGGGGTAGGTTCATGAATTTCCTAAATCGGAATTTAATCGACCCTCTTAGACCTCTGGCTTATATGTTGCTAGAAGAAGCCTACTCACTTGACTCGATACGTTGATAATCTGAGGATTCTAGGCCAAGATCTGCTATGGGAAATACGACCCCACCTTGCTTTAGAGATTTAAGAAGAGATGGCACAACTCAATGCATATGTCGATGAATCTCACAGATCGAGTTTGATCTACTCTAAAAGGTCCCTTTTTGGCTTTCGATCTTGTTCACTTGCTATAATTTCCCAGTTTGGTGTTTAGGGATTTGGGTTTGTGAGGGATAACCTAAGTAATTCTATTTTTGAAGAATTGGGCCCTTTTTTATTTTGAGGATTTTTAGATATATATCAAATTTTTAAGGGTATCCTTAGAATTTGGGATTTTGGGTGAGGGTAGTTTGGGTATGGGGATTTGTTTTGTCAATGTTCCTACACTCTCGCTAGGTTTTCTCTCTCTAGTTTCTTTAACTAAAGTTTCTAACCCCTTACAAGTGAGGAAACATGGTTGGAAAATAATGCAACTTATAGAGGGGTGGATTATCAAATCTTGAATCGAGTTACTCTAATTTTTGAGAGGGCCTGCCATACTTGATAAATATCATGAATTTGCCCTTGGGGAGATTCCGTGTCATGCTTCAATCTAAAAGCCACTTGATTGATGCATTCTTTTTCAGTTCTTGCTCAAATTTGCTCCAAAATTTTGTTGACAACTTCTAATAATCATTATGCTGCTAATTTGGATAACAAACTCCTAAAATTGAAGGAGATATGATCACTTCCTAGGATTTAACATCAAATTGTCAAATTTCCAATGCTTCTTTCAAATTCCTTCCATTTCGACCCTTTATTGGCTGTTATTAATGAAATAATGAGGAATTATCCTTACATGATTTGATAAGAAATTTGGATATCTGAGGTTCATAAAGTTATGATCATTTTTATTGGCCGATTTTGTAAAATTTAGAGGTCTTAAGTCTTTGGGCAACTTCTCTCTATGATTCGGCCCCCAATTCAGCATTAAACTCGCAACATATTACATAGTTGTTTAGTGGGGTGAGTGAATATGATATTTGCAAAATTTTAGCTCAAAATGCTTTATAAATTATGAAATATGAGCTGAAAAGAGGTTCGAGGTGATGGGGATTGCTGCACATGAACCCTGCAAAGTTTTACCTCAAAATTCTTTATAAACTATCAAATATGAGTTTAAAAAGGATCGAGGTGATGGGCACTGCTATATATGAACCCACTTTCAATCTCAAGCTTTTTCCTTCAATCTAGTTATGATTTATGTTAGGAATCCATGGATATCTATATGAATAGAAAGCTCTCATGATGGAGTATAATAAATCAAAATTTGAGCTGATATGCCCATGAGATATGTTTGAATCTTCAAAGCCAAGAAATTTGCTGGGTTGCTTGAAATTGCTCCTCACTGCTACTACCTGTCTGCAATATAATCTTTCCTTTTAGAAACTGGTGGTACTTCTCGATTTTGGATTAGGCTAAAATTTAAAACTTTCTTCTATAAAAATTTAAAATCATTTGGCTAAGGATTTTCTAGGGTTCCTTTGTAAATTTGAGGTCCATTTGGGCCCAGACTATGCTTCGTCTGAGATCTTGAACTTTGCACGCTTATATCTCAGTCATCTGGTATCCGACTGACTTGATTTTTGGAGGATGCCTTTGGTACCCTTAGATTAAATTTCAGCGGCTTTGGATGACTATTAGGAGTAGGTTTGACTGTGCTCCACTATGTATTGCCCATTTACTAATTTGACCATGCAACTTGCTCGGATTTCTTTTATTTTAGCTTGGGAGTTACTATTCTACATTTTATGGTGGTATACCAATTTTAAATCCATTGTAAAGCTTCTTTCAGTACTGTATCTAGTTTTGATGATTCTTGCAATATTTCCAACAGTTGTCGTGCCGATAGCTTATTTGACTTGTCGACCATGTGCATTGCATTTGGTGGGCTACTATTTTGATTTATTATCGTATCTTATTCACATGTGGCACAACATGGTGCCTCTTAGCCCAAACCCAGAGTTCCACCTCATTAGAACTATAGTATAGTATTGTGCTCCAAAAGAACAATGTCAACCCCATAATAGAAACAAAATTCAAACAAGATAAGAAAGTATATTACTCTCTCTTTTTGAGAGGAGAATGCAATAAGATGAGAAAGTGTATATTGCTTCTAACAAGATAGGAAAATGTATATTACACTATTATATCTACAATGAAAGAACCGCCACAAGAATTGTGTGGGGCATAATTATTTTATCAAAAAGTTCCTCTCTCTCTAAAATTTCTTTATGGTATCAGAGAAAACATCAATCCAAATCTTAGCTTTTCATGCTATGAATTGTTCATCAATCCAAAGTAAGTCTCTGACTCTCCCTTCGTTATATGTTTCGTTTTCGAATTTTTTTTTGGAAATTTCATGCAAAATTTTGATTTTTTAATCCATCTTTTGCACCCTTTTTTTTCTTTGCATCCCATGCATCTATCGTTTTCAATCCCTTGCGTCCATCACAGTTTTTTTTCTTTTTTTTTTACATCCATCTTTTTACATCCCTTGCATCCACGTCCCTCCCATATAACAAAACTCCATCCATGTCACCCAAGCCAAGCCTCTCACATCTAGCCCATTGTCTCTAATTTAAATATCACCCAAAGCTTAAACTTTCTCTTACCCGGAAAAACTCTCGCTCACCTTTTTTTTAAAGTCGATCTATCTATACTCAAAATACCTCTTTATTTTAATGGGCACTTCATACTCACCAAACACTTATCCCTATCCCTCTGCATTTAATATAGGAAATTCTGTGTCTATTAAATTAACACTGAACAACTATTTTTTATGGGAAGCCCAAATTATCTCTCTCATTAAGAGTCAGGAACTTTTTGGATTTATTAATGGTGATTGTTTTACACCAAGTCAAAAGATTTCCTCTCTTGATAGTAAAAGTGGAATAAAAAACCCAGACTATAAATCATGGTTAAAGTTCGACCGGCTTCTTAAATACTGGATCACATGGCCATTATCAGATGAGTGTCCAAGTGTAATTGTTGGCCTCACGACCTTTGCCGAAGTTCGGAAATGTCTAAAGAATGCCTATGTAGGTAATTCTCAAGCTAGGGAGTTCCAAATTACCAAACAACTTCAGCCCTGCAAGAAAAAGAATTCAACCATATCAGAATACATATGCAAATTCAAGAGTATTTGTGATGATTTAGCTGCTTTTGGAAAACTTGTATAAGATGAATAAGGTATATAAATTTCAGACCTAATAGAGGTACTAGAAATTGCAGAGGAAAAGGCATACATAACTTTGATGGTCAACAATTTTTCAATTCTTGTGAGCGTGGATTTGCTCAAACATGCCAGAACAATAATGAGGGACATGGTGTGCCTCCGAGAAACTAAGTGGTGGTACACCTGCAACATGTGAATCAGAGGTTCCAACAAGCTTCACAGATACAAGAATAAGCTTTGACAACCCAGGAAAAGTGTCAAATTTGTGGAAAATATGGACATACTGCATCAAAGTGTTGGCATTGATTCAATCATATGTACCAAGAAAAAAGATATTATTCAAACTCTTGCTGCAGTGACTGTAGCAAATTCACAAGACTCGAAATGATTCCTAGACACTGGTGCCTCAACTCATATGACAAGAGACCCAGGTAAACTGCAAAACTTTTAACCTTATAGTGGTAGAGATATAGCCATGGTTGGCAATGGTGAGCAATTGCCTATTTCACATGGTGGTAATACAAATATTGATATTGGGTTTGGAAAAGTTAATATTTCTAATGTTCTTTTGGTACCAGAGATGAAAAAGAATTTACTATATATTAGCCAATTTACAAAAGATTTTCCTTATATTTTTTAGTTTTCATCAAATGATTTTCGGATTAAGAAAATGAGCACATGGAGAACTCTAGCCATCGGGAGTAGAAAGGGCGAACTTTATCCACTTGAGGATATGAATGAGCCTTTATTTTCTAATCGAAATAAGGGAACATCAAAATATATATAGCATCAGTGACTGAAATATCATCAAACTAAAGTAGTCCATTACTTAGAATCTAAACAATTGATTAATGTTGATGCCTGGAATGAATCTCACTCTGTTTGTGCTAGTTGTTATATAGGAAAAAGTTGTAAACTCCCGTTTAGTAGTAGTGATAAGACCTCATCTTTTTAAGATTAATTCAAATTTATGGGGACCTACTTCAGTTTTATCTACTTAGAGTTATTGCTTTTATGTGGTGTTTGTCGATGATTACGCTATTTTTCTTGGATTTCTCATTTGGAAAGAAATTCTGAATTTTTTTTTGCATTTGTGAAATTTCATTGTATGGTGAAAGGAGATTTGAGAAACGAATTCGAATTTTTCAATGTGATAGATGTGGTAAGTTTGCTAAGAAAGAATTCATTGCTCATCTTATTGATAATGGAATTGTATAGTAGATATCATGTCCAGGAACCCCTGAACAAAATGGAATAGCTGAAAGCAAATATAATAATATTGTAGAATTGGGCCTTACAATGATGTTTCATGCATGAATTCCTAAATGGTTTTGGGTTGATGCTTTCCATACTGCAATTTTTGCAATAAATAGAATTCTCTCAATCAATTTGCAAATAGATTCACCATACTCTTTGTTGTTTGACCGCCTATCAGACTATTATTTACTCTAGGTTTTTTGGTTGTCGGTGTTTTTTGTACCTACGACACTATGCTACAGATAAATTCTATAATCGTTCTCTTCCATGTATATTTATGGGTTACAGTATTCAGCATAAGGTTTATAGATGTCTGCATCCACCCAGAGGGTGAGTTTATATTTCTATACATGTTGTATTTGATGAAAATATCTATCCTTGTGCTAACCCAATTATTTGTCTGATAGTACTCAGGTTCAAGGGAAATTGTCCACCTATGCAAAATGGTCAAAGTGTTATGAGCCTGACACATATCATCATTCTTCTTATGATTCATCGCCTCCACATAAACCACTCATATGGGACGTCCTTGATGGATTTGGTTACTCAGGTCCTGTTTTGCCCATCACCAATGATAGCTCTCCAACTTCTCTTATAGAAGAAGATGTCATCACTGCAACACCAATATAAGATGTATACGAAGATGCATCACACAATCATGCCACTCAAGAAACCAAAGAATCTAATTTTTACTAGCCTCTGAGCGTTCTTGTCATCACATGGTCACAAGATCTCAAGATGGTATTCGAAGACCTCAGATTCTCCCATCCAAGGCAGTAATCTCAAGTGCTCCTATTTTTAAAGCTATCCCCTCTGAACCTAAAACCATTAAGTCTACTTTGAGTCATTCAGGTTGGCATCATGTAATAGAAGAGGAAACTGAAGCCATATATGTGAACTCAACTTGGGAGCTAGTTCCACGTTGTCCAGGTATGAATATTGTTGGTTATCGTTTGGTCTGTAAGACTAAATTAATGTCTGATGGTAGTCTAGAGAGACTTGAGGCCAGATTAGTTGCTAAAGGATACAATCTGGTTGCTGGAAATGATTTCTCTAAAACATTTAGTCTTGTAACTAATCATGCTAGTATTCAGATTGTGCTCACCATAGCTATTGTGTGTTACTGACCTATCGAACAACATGATGTGAAAAATGCTTTCCTGCATGGTTTTCTTAAGGAACCTGTATTTATAAAATAACCTCTTGGATTTGTGAACTCAAAATACCTAAATCATGTCTGCAAATTAAGAAGAGCTTTATATGGTCACAAGCAAGCACCAGGGGCATGTTTGATCAATTTAGTGCATATTTACTATCATCGGGGTTTTATTACAGCATAGCTGATTCATCTCTATTTGTTTCTCACACTACTAAAGACACTATTATCTTTCTCATTTATGTTGATGATATTATTGTTATTGGTGATAATTCAGATCTTCTAGAATGGTTCATTTCCCAACTTGGAAGCGAATTTGAAATGGAAGATCTTGTACCTCTTTACGACTTTCTTGGCATCGAGGTATCTTATTTTTCAGGTAGAATTTCTCTATCGCAAAGAAAATATGCCCAGGATCTTCTTAATTGTGCTCAGATTCTTAGTGCCAAACCTATTTCAACACTAATAGCAATGAAAAATAATATTCATGAGAATTCTGATCCATTTCTTGATCCATCCCTTTATCGAAACATTGTTGGTGTACTCCAATACATTACTATAATACTCCAATACATTACTATAATACGACTTGACTTTTCCCATAGTGTTAATACAGTGTGTCCATTTATGCATATGCCCCTATAATTGAACATTTTTAAGCAATGAAGCAGATTCTTCATTATCTCAGTGGTACACAGTCATGCCGTATAAGAATCTTATCTGATAGTTCCCTTAAGTTATATACTTTCTTTGATGCAGACTGGGCTGGGTGTCCAAATACTCGCCGTTCAACCACTGGTTTTTGCACTTATCTTTGTTCCAACTGCATATCTTGTAGTGCTAAGAAAAAATCAATTGTGGCTCGTTCAAGTACTGAAGCGTAATACCGATCTATAACATCGACTGCTGCAGAATTGACATGACTTTCTTTTATTCTTCGAGATATTGGGGTGCCCCTATCTCAACCACCTATACTTTTTTGTGACGATATCAGTGCTCTCTACATGATAGTTAATCCTGTTTTTTATGCCCGGACAAAGCACATTGACTTGGACTATCACTTTGTGCGTGGAAATGTGGTTCTTAGTTTATTTATCACTAGATTTCTTTCCTCTTACAATCAAGATGTTTTTCGAGATGTTTGCTTCAAACTCGGGCTTCAACTGCCTCCTCAGCTGAATTTGGGGGGGAGTAATAGAAACAAAATTCAAACAAGATGGACAAGTGTATTACTCTTTCCTTTTGAAAAGACAATGTAACAAGATAGGAAAATATATTACACCATTATATATATAATGAAAGAACCTCCACAGGAATTGTGTGGGGCATAATTAGTTTCTCATAAAGTTCCTTTCTCTCTAAAATTTCTTTATACCCCATATTGATTTTCATTTACATCAAAATACCCCCAAATAGTTAGCAGTAAGACAAGGGTCTTATGACAAATTTTTTGAGAAAGAAATCAGATAAACACTAGATTACGATCACAATATTGAAGGACCATCTAACCGTAATACCATGCTTAAATTTCAAGGAAAAAAATCATACCAAAAAATGGTCTAAACAACAAGTTTGATCAAAATGATTGTCTTGAGGTGATATTCAATTCTACAAAAGGATCTCGAACAAAATATGGAGAGGGATTCAAGTACAAAACTTCAGATCAAATAGCTACAAACCTGTGGTGAAAACCATAGCATTTCAAATTTGAATTTAGATAAGTTCAGTTTGGAACTCCTCTCTGAATATATACTTAAGCTTTGATCCCCAAGGGTTGGAGGTGAATTTGGTATTTATCCTTCAAAAACTAGTTTGTTTCTTGATGGGTGTTTATCCTTCAAAGTCTCTATAGATATTTGTTTCTGCCTTGATGCAATTTCCTCTATTCTAAGTTTTCAGAATTATTATAGTGTTATTGTTGTTCCTCTACTAAAAATTCATCTATTTTTATCTGAAACTTAAACTTTAAAATGGCCATAACTGCTAATATGGTAGTTTAGAGATGCTTTATGGCCAATCGCCCTTGACGAATAGGATGATCCCTTCATAAAACTCATTTTAAAGTGTTGAAATATAATTTAAATGTTCAAAGGCATAGTTATCAATCATTTTAATGTATTATTATTTAGTACAATTAACATTATTTGACAAAAATGCCTTTGGCGACTTACCAATGTTAAGGACAAAGGACGAAGTTCCTTATGTTGGGTTTATGTGGCCTTTAAAGGCCTTATGAGTGATTGTAAAATGAAATGATATAGTGGAACATGAAGTAAGTCGGTTGGAAAAAACACATGTTACTTGGGCATAGAGAATAAATCGAGAGGGTTCTAATGGGTCATCCCTTGATGAGGTCGGAGCGTATGCCTGGATGAGTAAGCCGAGGGACTGTGTGACCCTTGTGTGTAATCGTGGCCGACAGAGACAGAGGCTAGGTCAAAGCTTCATCCATGTGCCATCACACGGTATGCATATCGATAAATCGTTCGAAAAAGCAAGTAAGCCACCTTTTAGAATGAAGTATATGCATGTGCGAGAGATACCCTTAGGCGCCATAGAATTGTAGTCACATTAGGTCTAAGTGACATTGACTCGTCTCTTGGGGAGGACCTATAATCTACATATTGGGATTGCGACCCCTTGGCTAATCAGCCAGACTTTAGTGACCCGCTAATGAGCCCCTGCTTAGATTGTGGGTCATAGAAAACACTGGATCGGTCTGATAAAGCAAGTGTGGTCTATAGTCCACAGTTGAAGGTGGAGTGCCTCATGATTGTCGATTCAATTCCTAAACCATATAGATCATTTTCCCATCAAATTAATTTAATTGAGTTTGTTTTATGATGAAAATTATTTTAGAATTATTATTTGAATTTTTATGAACCCCTAGATATTTTATTTATAATTTTTGGATTTATAAATTAAATATATTGATTTTATAATAGTTTAAATATTTTGAAATCTTTTTATTAATTTTAAATATGTAAAAATATCATGGGGGCCTATTGTGTATATGAGCCCACCATATTTTTAGAAGGTGGGGCCCATGAGTGCCTCCCTTGGGTGGCACGCTCCACCTTTTATTCTCTTTCCTATTTTTTAGTGATATGGCATGTGGCCACATAGTTGAAAGATATCAACTAAATATTTACTTGTATATCTTTAAAAGATTTTGTGGAATGATTGAGTAGGCTTGTACTATTTTATGGTATGCACAATATTTTGATTAAATTTAATTTTTTTAATTTCTATTAATAGGAAAATGATTTAGGAATCATGCATCTTCCATAACGTTGGTCCATAACGTTGATGACCATCTATGGAATTCATGGTCTCTCACCCCACAAGTCACCCAGGTTCAATGGTTCATATTCAATCTCACAAGAAAAGGCAAGCCAAAGAAAACTTTAAGAAACTCTAATCTTGGTCAAAGCTTATAAAAAGTGATTATCTGTACCCAAAAATATCTACACCTTATCTCTTATATCTAATTTTCATTTTTGTCTCTCAAATTCCACAAAGGGGCACGCCCCACTTAAAATTTCTCTCTCTCTTAAAACAATTTCTCTCTCATGAAAGCCCAAAAAAGGAGGCACGTCCTACTCTCCCATATTTGAGATCATTCTCTCTCACACATTGTAAAAAGATGCTAAGGGTTTAGGCTATAGGGTTCTTTTTTCCCCATCTCTCAACTATAGATTTATAGCTAAGGGTTTTAAGGTGTAGCAAGAAGAGAATCCATCTATCTTAAAGTAGGTTGCTTAGGGAATTCATCGAGTGTTTAAGTTTGTGATCAAAGGGGGTTCATATTCTATTGGTGTGGCTTGACCTAAACTTGCTGTCTCCATTGAGATTGAAGGTTATCATTGATTTCGAGCCATCGGATGGTGATGACTCGGTGTGGAGTGTAATAAACCCTATTGAAGTAATCTCCAATACTCTTCACTTTTATTTCAATGGCATCAAGTTTTAAGATCTTGATTTTATTGTTATGTTGATTTTATTTTAAATCATGTGTTATTTTAATAAGACCACTTGTAAGTGATTTTTTGCTAAAACAAAAAGGGTGGAAAAAAAAAAAAAAAAAACATGATTCCTTGATAAAAGATCACCTAGGTCCTTCTTTTACCCTACACTAACCATAGACGTGATATTTTTAGCTTTCCACTATAACTTGTTTATGGTTCTTCCCGTTTTAATATGCAAATATGTTTTGGTATATTTGAACTCAAATTTATCAAACATTAGCCTGAGATTTCAAATTTAAAAAACTTAATTTTGAATGTAGTTAAGATCTTCAAATTCTAACCATAATTTTTACCTATTTTCGTCATGTTTTGATTTATTTCAAATATTTTTACTTTGGTTATGTGCATATCAAATCACATGAATGTCACCTCCCTTACCCTAGTTAAGTGGTTAACTCTTAGAATGATTTTAAAATCATCTCCACAATTAAATCATATTCATTCATCTACTTGAAATTAAACTTCCAAATTATTTCCTAATTTTCTACAACCAAAAAAAGACACAGATACACGAGCTTAAATATATAAAAGACCTATAATTAAAATCTAATTTGGGTGCAGTTTATATAGGACCAAGGCTCTAAACAATCAAATTAGAGCCCACCTTCAAATAGTATTGAGAAATATGTTTTCAATATATTGAAAAGTTTTGTGACAGCCTTAAATTATATTTTCATCTTGAGTTATAAAATTTAAAGCTTTAAAAATAGAGTAGATCGAGCAAATATATGAAAACATGAAAATCAACAGTCCAAAAATGCATTACAAGATGCACTATTTTTAAAACTTGAAATCCATTTTTTCTCATGTACATGCATATTGATGTCGAGATGATCACTTTGATGATATTTGGGCATCAAAACAATATTTTCTAATAAAAGTTTTGAGGTAGATTCGAATTTGATTGTTTAGAGCTTAGGCTCTATATAAACTTTTCCCATCTAATTTTAGTATCTAAAAAGCCTGTAGAAGAGGAAAAAGTTTGGAAAATTTACATAAATATCCCATGCATTTTTTAAACTTTAAAAAGTTTCCCCAATGTTTTATGTTTTATGTTCATATCCCATTTTTTAAAAGCATATGTAATCTTTCAATTTTGTCTTCACACACACACCCATGTTTGTGGTATTTGTATGGCCCAAAATTTACCATTGAGGGGGAAAAGCTTTAAAGTGTGCATCCTCCCATTTTGTTTTGAAAAAGTTTGTATAAGATTGCAACTTTATTGGTAGAAGGCTACACTAATCTACACTTTTTATTTTATTTGGACCATATAGATTGACTATATCTTAAGAGACGTGCTTTTGTCGACCATATCTTGAAAGATATGTCAAGTCTATAATGTCCAAATAGAGTGCAGAATATTCAAACTTTACTTTGCACCCTTTTTGTTTTATTTCTCTCACTTCTATATTTGTGAAACTTGTATACTTTTCTCCCAATTTAGAATTTTGATAATGTTAGTTTAGTTAATTTTAAAAAATAAAAAGTTACAAGTAAGAACTATTTACAAGAAATTTTCAAATTATTGGCGCAGCACTTTGAAAATCATTAGTCATGGGAATCGCACTTGGGCTTGATTTCCTAGCATGCTCACGCTCTGTCTAGAAAAATTATAATCTTATTGTTGGACTGCCCAAATAAATAAATAATTAGTGGTGGTTTACTTCACTTAAAAGAGAGCCACAAACATTCATCTTTTTGTATTATTTCTTTACAAGATATATAATTGAGAATGAAGCATAGATATAAGGAGGTCATAATTACCCATAGTAGTTAGATTTGAAACTCTTTGCTCGAGATATGTCATCTCTTTACTAAAAATCCAAAAAAAATTCTGAATTTGAGCACAGTTGACACACCGTCAGCCACATGAATTTCGCATTTGAAAGCTAAAGGTGATTGTAAAATCTTTATGTGAAAAATAAATAGTGCTATGGTATGCTCTTCCTAGTGTTATGAAATATTTTCCTTGCATAATTAAAGCTATTTGGGTTGGATCATCTCAGAAAATACTCGGAAATTCATATAGGAAGTTTGAAAAAGCGACAGACAGGAATAGGTTATTTGTTTCGAATTTCCATATTTCGCTTGTTGATCAGTACAATTAAAGTAAACGTTCTTATTTTCGTGAAAGATACAAATGCAAACGATATGTTTTATCAATTTAGGCAAGGGTTCTCACAAAACTTCTGAATATAGCATCTAATGCAGTGTTTAGGTAGATTTTTTTTTGTATAAATGTGCCAATTTGATAATTGAATACTAAGACCATGGCAAGCAATTGTCATTGCCTTTATTAGCGTTTTAAAGCCTCGCTCGGGTACTTTAAAAACCCGACTCTGCTAAAAAGACAAAAAAAAAAAAAAAAAAAAAAGAAAAAAACAAAGAAGAAAGAAAGAAGAAGAGTAAAAACAGAGAAAATAAGCAAAAACGTTACAAACACTACTGCAGAATTGCATTAGAAATATTCAAAAATAAAGTTTACTTTCATTTTATCTAGTAAGAGGTATGTAAAAAAGGAAAGGCAAAGTACTAAACTAAAAAGAATACTTTGAAATTAAAAGGCTGAAAAAAAATGTAGGACCAAAAATAAAAGAAAAACGAAAATGGAGACTTATTTGTTTTAATTCAAGATAATTGTTAGGGCTTTTGTAGATAAATATAATAGAAACGCTTTAGGACAAATTCTAGCAAACTTGGTGAAAAAGTGAGAGAAAAATCAAAGCTGTTTAATTTTGGGTTAGAAAATTCTTAAAATTTGAACTCTCGATTTCTTCTATTATCATTTTTTATTCAACAATTTTCAATGGAGATCGTTTAGAGGGCTCCAATACCAACATTTTGACTCAAATTTAAGATGCTTTGGTTGAGAAATGGGAGAGATTGCAGGAAACACAGATTGGGCCTTTGGATTCAAAGATGGCACTTTTTTGAGAAAATGTGGTAGATACTCAATTTTTTTACCAAACGCATAAATTTGTTGGGATAAGATGGATCGATCTGAGTCCAAATTGATCAAAATAGGTCTTAGATATTGATTATAGTAGCTCAAATAGAAAAAAAAAAAAAATTAAAATAACCCATATGGCAAAGATAAAATAAAGATTGTATACTATGAGATCCTTTTTTTTTTTGTTATAACAAGGTCACAATTCTTAGATGTTAAATTGGATAGCTTAGGGTGCATCACAAAGATCGAAAAAAAATTTAAATTCTGAGTCTATTAAATGACATACTCACAGTTACCCGATTTGAAATCTGAATGATAAGAGTGATTTTGAGCTCCTTGTATTAAACATAGGTATTCTCCAAGTATTAGCTCTTAGCTCTTGATCCTTTTTGATACAATCAACGAAGGACATGTTTTCCCTAATTTAGGCCAGGGTTTTCCTAAGCATGTTGAGCATAATTAACGTATTATAGAGCTAGAGAACTAATGATTAACACCAGGGAATTAATGAAGCTGCCATTATCAATAAGAATAATAAAATGTTCAAAATGATTAACCATAAGAAAATTAATGGGGTGGTATGTATAAGGCGTTGAACCTTAAACAATCGAACTAACGCGGGCCTCCACATGATGATAAAAGATGCTGTTGGGTGCTGAAAAACTTTGTTATTGCCTTAAAAATTATTTTCATTCTTAATCGTGAAATTTAAAGCTCTAAAAATGATGTAGATGGAGTAGATTTATAAAAAGATCTTGAAAATAGAAAGTCCAGATAAACCTCTATATGATACAATATTTTTAAGAGTTGAAATCTATTTTTTTCACATCCATACATCTTGGCCAAGATGATGAATTGCAGTATTTTGAAGTGTCTATAGTAGGTTAATAAGGTGCTCCTTATTTCTACAGTACAAGGTCTACACCTTATGTAAACTTTTTTCATTAAGTAAACTCAAGTACCAAATAAGAGCCAATTACGTACAGACAAAAAAAAAGTAGGTAAAATATAAAAAGAGTCGAATTTACTTAAAAATTACAATGAAGGTTATTTACTGTAGCATTTTTTATTTTTACCACAATGCCCCTTTGTTCAAGGATACTATCCCTAGACAAGTTTTATTTTTATTTTTTTCATTTTTTTTGATTGTCTCCGCTGTGTCCTATATTTTAAGATAGTTGGTGACTCGTTCGAGGTCCCCATCCTTAGATTGCCCAGATTGTAGTGTTATACCACGTTATAGGTGGCCCGAGGATGGAGAACTCGGATCCCTCACTTAAGCTCAATCTAGTTAGCTGTTTGAGATCCCTATCTTCGAACTGCCCACATTGTGGTGTTTGACCGTATTAGAGGCAGTCCAAGGATGGAGACTTTAGATAACCTATAATGTCATGTAACACGTCAATCTAGGCGGTCCGAGGATGATGACGTCGGACTGCCGGTAATGTGATGTAACACCACAATTTGGGTGGTTGGAAAATGGAGACCTCAGACCGATCGCCAATTGTCTGAAAACATAAGATACAACGAGAGAAATCGAAAAAAATAAAAGACTTCAAAAAAATTAAGAAAAAAAACTAAAATCGATTCGAGAATAGTATCCCCGGACCAAGGGACATTGTGGGAAAAATAAAAATATTACATTAAACGACCTCCTTTATGTTTACCCGAAAAAAAAGACGACATTCCCTATACTTGCCTCAAATAAAAAAAAAAAAAAAACCGACCTTCCTTACAAATTTTGAGTGAGTTCGACTCTTTGTGTATTTTTTTGTTTTTTTGTCTATACGTACGAGGCGAACATCTGTTTTTTTCTAACGAAGGTTGGAGATTAGCCTACCGGGATGAAAGTCCATGACGTAAACCACAGCGAATCTCCGTCATGCATGGTTGAGAATGCACAGTAGATGTCCCCAGCCTTCGTACAGTACATGTCCCCTGCCTTAGTACGATATGCCGTATTCATCGGTTGTGTGCATGTGGCATGGGATTGTATATAAGACATCATTTACCTCTCACATTGGGAGGTCACGATTATTTACAACCATTTGAAAGCGAGTGTATGACAAAGTTCAAAAATTGTTTTTTTGAACCTTTAGCTTGGTCAATGAAATAAATATAACTATCTAATTTCACATCCAATAGTCAAAATTAATTGTGACTATCTTGTATCAAAGGTAAGTCGTTTTGTTATATCATTTCTCGTATGTTATCCGGACCTAATCACCTTCATTCTTGACCATTGTGACTATCTCGTATCAAAGGTAAATAGTTTCATTATATACTTTTTCTTATATTATTCAGACCTAATCACCTCCATTATGTGAACCGTGATAAGAGGAAGAGGAACCGGAACGGTAACCGGAACCAAGACCGGGGGGTGGGGGTGGGGGTGAGGGTTGAAAGGCAATGACTGAGCTACAAAATGTGGCTTGAGGGCCAAGCCACAAAGTGTGGCTCGATGATCAGGTTAGGGCCTGGGCCGAGTCAAGCCTGGGGCAACGTCATGAAAAACCCTTTTTTCTTTGTTTTCTTTAATTTTATTTAGCTGGATGCGGCCTCAACAAGGCCCGGTCCAAGCCGTGCCAAGCCTAAGCGAGCCATCAGGGGAACAAGGCCAGGTTAGGACCAGCCGCAGCCGTTGCCAACCACAGCCCCGAGTCAAGGGTGCGCTACTATGGACATGGGTGCACCCTCTTGGAGCCCGTGTGGAAGACAGCGTCGTGTAAAAACAAGGACCGCAGAACCGCATATCCATTAAGCAGGAGTTCATCCTCTCTCACACAAACGTAACAATCTCATTAAGCAATAATCTCTCCCTCTCTTCTCTCACTATATAAGCCCATTAAGCAAGATTTGTAACTCTCTCTCTCTCTCTTCTCTTACTATATAAGCCCATTAAGGAAGATTTGTAAGTCTCCCCCCACTACAAGCCCATTAAGCAAGAGTTGAAGTCTCTCTCTAAGCACGAGTACATCTCTCTCTCTCTAACACATTAAGCAGGAGTGCGTCTCTCTCTCTAGGCCCGAGTACATCTCTTGGATCTTCCTGATAACACCACCTTATAAACCCCCAATTATTTAACTATGACCACCGCCCTTTCTCTCCACAGAGAGAACCACCCCACTTCGAGGCACCGTCGTTTCACCTCCTTTCTCTGCCCCCTGCAAATGGCCTCTCTCTCTCACCAAAACCAAAACCAAAACCAGCAGCACGAAAATCCTTCTCCCTCTTCTTCTCCCTCCTCCTCTCACTCCAGCAAAAGTAGTGAGAGAAACAGTAGTGGAGAAGGGAGGAGAAAGTGCAAAGGTAAAGGAGGACCAGACAATAACAAATTTAGGTACAGAGGGGTTCGGCAAAGGAGCTGGGGCAAGTGGGTGGCGGAGATCCGAGAGCCTAGAAAGCGAACACGAAAATGGCTTGGGACATTCTCGACCGCCGAAGAAGCTGCTCGTGCTTATGACCGCGCCGCTGCTGCCCTTTACGGGGCTCGCGCGCAGCTCAACCTTGAGCAGCCCGTTGCATCAAAATTAACCGCCCCACAATCCTCGGCCGCTTCGCTCCGCCCGCTCCTTCCAAGACCTACGGGCTTTAATACAGGCTTTAATCACCATATTAACGCTTATCCTTGTTCCGCATCGACTTTCTCCCTCTTGAATAACCCAACGAGCTCTTTGGGTTCATGTAATCAGTTTCCGGCAACTGTGAGTCAGTTTCCGGTACCTGTTTCTCCATATGTGGACTCGACCCAACAACCATTGATACATGGTTTTTATGATGAGATTGGCGGGCTTGCGGGATCGGTGGACGCGAGCCTTTCTCTCTCTAGGGTTTCAGATGAGAGTCTTTCTCACCCGAGGGTTTCAGGCGCTGAAACTCAAGGATACGAGGTTCGGAATGGAGGAGAGAGAGAAATTCCAGCGGTGAGTATGGCGGTGCCGCCTTCACCTTCATCGAGCCTTATGTGGCCCCCTTACGAGTACGAGCAGGCAGCGATGCTCAGTGCACTGCCACCTATGGACCCAAACCCATCTTCTCTTTGGGAGGATGGTGAGCCCTTTATGTTCGACCTCTGAGCTTGGTCATGACTTTCTCTCTCTAAACTCAGTCATTGGCTTATCTCTTTCCAACCACTGTCATGGCTCTCGCTCTAAGTTCAGTCATGGCTTCCTCTGTGGTGGTGCTCTGGCGTATTCAACATGATGATGAGGTTTGAAATAGTGCCATGGTTTTTCTTAAAGAGGATTAAGGATCGCGGATACAATGGAGTTATTGTTTCTCTCTCTAGATTTCATTGTTTCGCTCTCTAGATTTTTCTTGCATGTTTAGGGTTTTGGGTGGTTAAACCCAACATGCAGGGTGTCTAGGGCTTGCTTCTCCGCATGCATTCGGCTTTTCTCTGTGTTACACTGAGGAATTCAAGAAACCCTAGTAGTTTCTTGAGAGATAAAACCCTAGAGAGAGAGATTTGGGAGCTCAGACAGAGGGATAACCGATAAACAGCATTGCATGGCATGTTAATCTTGAGATATTCACTTTCTCTCTATACACCTTCATCACCTAGCATGGTGAAACTCTTATTAGTCCATTTCCTCGGCGATTCTTCCCCAGAACGCGGTGTTAATCGGCAAATCATCTGTTAAAACTCGCCTAGTTACTTACTAGCTGACAATTGGGGGACAAGGGATTAATCATCGGTTCAAGAATCGCCTATTCCTCGGGAATCCCTCGTCAAGTACCTGATTATTTGCATAAAAACTTCATTGTAGTATGCGGCTATGTGCTACGGCAACTTGGTTTTAGTAGATCATTGATTTAATTATGGGTTTTTATTTTTTTGACAGAAAATTATGGGTTTTTATTCTTCACTTATATGACGAGAAATGAAATAAAGTCTGTAATTTTCCTGTAGAAGTGTTTTTAAGTTTATGGTTTGTTTGTTTTTTCTTCTCAAGTTCTAATTTTCTTACAATTTTCATTTCTGTTTTTGTATTTGTAACCCTCGAGTTCAATTTTAACATTGAGTAAATTACATACGGACAAAATAATCACCTAAAAAACGAAATGATCAGATTATAGGCGGAAATTACAAAAGAATGTCGGTCAATGCAGGTTTTTTTATTTTTTCAAAATTGCCCCACGATCCGACGATTTCATCCTGCCTGATCTTCACACCGTATTTTAATATTTTTTTTGTTAGCAGGGTAGATCCCAAGTTTTAGTAAGGTTAGAATTCTCAGATCGCCCAACGAACATAGCAAACCCTAGTAGAGCGGTTCGAGGTCCCCATCCTAGGACTACTATTTTCAATGAATTGTGATATAAGGATGGGGATTTCAGATTGCTGTTTTTCTCAAAAAATAAGAAATAAAGTGTGGTCCGAGGATGGGGACTTTGGACAATTGTTTTCCTTAAAAAAAATAAGAAAGAGAGAGTGATACGAGGATGGGAACTACGGATCGCTCAGAAATTGAGGCCTCCTCAATCTAGAGGATGGTCCGAAGATTCTAACTTCGGATCGTTTGGGCACTGCACCTAAAGCATTATCTATCCTAAAGCTTGAGGCACTACCTCAAGCTTGGTAAATTTCCATTCTCAAATCGAGGGGTAATTTTGAAAAAAACAAAAAAAAAAAATACGGGTTGATCAATTTTATGCGTAATTTTCGTTTAAAATTGCCCCATTTTGTATTTTAGGTAAAATTTTCGGATCCGTACGTAAGTCAGTCTTTTAACGTTTCATGATTTTTTTTTCAATAGTATGATTGGGGTGAGTGTTTTAATTAAAGAAATGACTTTTTTTGTAATATATTGCTGAAATATTGCACATTTTCTTTAGAAAGAAAAATTTTCTTGAATATGTGCGGTCATTGTATTATCACTAATTAAGGGTGTTCTTTCTCCATCTATGTATTTTCTCTATGGTACGGGCATCGATGGTCTATGCAAATGTGTTTTGTGTAGGTGCATGCATTGTTTGTGTACGTATGTCCACGTATTGTGCTTTCCTTCTTTCATTTTTGGTGGGTTTGCTGTTATTTGCTACCCCAGCAAGTGAGCATGCATGCTCGCATGCATATCCTGCACACATGTCTGAATTTGTATACATACCAATGCCATGCATTTATTTGAAGAATTGACCAGAATGATGAAAGAAGAAACTGGAGCAGTTTAAAAAGTTGCACTATTGAACTAGCCAAACGCCGAGCTATTATATCAAGGTTACTTGGAGAATAATCTTATTATTTTTACAAAACTTATTAAATTTGTTTGATATATATTCACCACACGTATGACTTCTTAAAATTTTAAATTTTTATTTTATTAATTTTCAACTTTGGCTTTGAAGATCTTGAATTTTTCAAAAGCTTTGTCTTTATACCTTAGCAAGTATGCACATATATAATGAGAAAAATCATATATGAAAGTGATGGAATACCTTCTTCTTCTTTTTTTCCTCTTGTGAGTATATTATTCAAGTTATAAATAGGGAAAATTTCGTATAAAACCTTAATTTCTCATATTATTTCATGATATACCCTCCTTCCGTTTTTCTTTCAAGCGACATGAGAAAACTCTTAAGGATTTTACCATACCCCCTCATCTATTATCTCCCTCTTTTATTGATTTTTTATCATAAAAATTAGCCTTAACAAATATTTTTATACTATTTAATCTCAAAAACTTTTTTAACCTTTTTCATCCATTTCTACTAATTACAAAAGTTTTTGAGTTGAAATGATATAAAATATTTGTTGGGGCTAATTTTTATAATCAAAACTCAATAAAAGAAGAAGATAAGAGATGAGGGGGTAAGGTGAAATCCTTAGGGGGTTTCTTATGTCGCTTAAAAGAAAAAAGGAGGGAAGGAAATAACACGAGGAATTAGGGTTCTATACGAAATTTTTCCTTATAAATATCGCTATGTACAAGGTTTAATCATTCAACTCTCCTTTTCACTTAAGGGAATGACTTTTTTATTATTTTGTTGTACATGCAACTCACATTTTTCTTTAAGTATATCACCACCATTAGAGATGAGTCCAACTTAACCATGTCTTATTATTGCAGCAAAATTTAAATGGCAGATATCTCCGTACATCCTATTTTTAGGTTTCATTATTCAAAAACCTCTTTGACCAACTTTACCTGTTTTGACCCCATTTTTTAGCCCAAACAAAATTAAAAAATATGCTTCCTTTTCCAAATCCCACTAGTTTCTCGATCATATTTGCTTGATTTTGAGGCTTTTGATGCCTTTTTCTATATCAACACTCCTTTAAATAGTGTTTAAGTTTTCCACAAATAAAAAACACTCCCTTTCTTTTTAGAATTCTCATTTTTTTATAATTATCATTTTGATTATGTGGAAAGAAAGATAGTTTATTTTTATAAACCATATGTTTGGACTTGTGCTTCACAAGGTTAGCTTTGAATTCAAATTCCATTGCTTCCTCCTTCTTTGCTCAAAGTTTGCTCTCTTCTTCTATACAAAGAGATCGTTGAAATTGATTTGAGTTAAGTTGTTTACACATTCGGTTGACTACAAGCATATTTTCAGTGAACTTAAATTCCAAATAATTTGAAATAAAAACTATTTTGTTACCTGATTCTTCCGGTTGTTATTTGGTCTCCAACAGTTACCAAAATTCCGTCGCCAATACCACAGAAGAATACATGTCATACATTGTAAATGCATTGAGGATATCTTGCAGATGTAATTATCCGCCATCGACTACTATCAAAATTTGGTTAGCTCCGGGTTCTCCTCTTTATTTGGTCATGGTTACTCCGGTATTTATTCATTGCTGACATATGCGATCTTAAGCTACCCAAAAAAATGTTGGTAAAGAAAAATACGAGACCTTTTGAAATTCGTCCCATCAAAATGATCAAGTTTCACGAATTCTTGATTCATGACTTTGATTGAGCTTGCAGTTGTTTCCTTTATTTCACCCAAATGTTGTTTGAATTGATAAATGTGGGTAAAATAGGGTTTGTAAAATCTGATTGTGGAGGCTTTAAAAGAGTTTTGGTAAAGGATGGTTATCTGAAGACTATATTGCCCCTACGATTAAAATCAATGTGCATAAAGTTGTGCAGAGAAATTAGTACTTGGGACATCTAGAAATAAAAAATCTTTATATTTGCCTATTTATTGCAACAAAATTATGAGCATTTAATGCACCCAAGTAACCTTTTATTTTTAGAGAAAGAAAGTAGTTATTGCTAGAAAATTATTTTTAAGAAGATAAAATAGTTATTCCTAGAAATTGGATTAGAAAAAATATATTCAAAGTGGTAGAAAAGAGCCATATGTATAGAATTAGAACTGTGACCGTTTAGTAGAGAAATGGACTCTTGAGTGGTTGTAAAAACTTGTCAGGGATGGTTACAATAACTTGTGACCTCTTTGTACCAAATGTAAATGGTCCCATTATATAAAACCATTTTTTTATGTTGGGTTTTGTCATAGTGCTCATACTATAAAGCATTTTATAATTGTGTTCGAAAAATTTTCAACATCCATTTTCCTTTTGTTTTGTATATGGAGCATATCTTTAGTAAGAGTATTTTTGGGTCTCATTGTATATAATCCCTTTTTTTTTTATTGGGTTATGTTAGGGTGCTCACACTATAGAGCAATTTATAATGTATTGAATTTTTGGACACTTATTTTCCTCTTGTGTTGTATATGGAAATATTTTTTAGTAACGGTATTTTTTCTCATTATGAGGGGTGTAACATCATCCACATGAGATGTGAAAGCACCCAATTAAAGTATTTTTGAGTCTCATTATATATAATCCATTTTTTTTTTATAAGATGCTCACATTATAAAGCATTTGTAATGAGAAAAGTTTATAGAAGGTTGTAACCTTAAAATGTAGAATAACAGATGCACCTAAAAAATCTATTGAAAATGTTGTTTTAATGTTGAAAAAACACTCTAATCGATCATCCGACATCGAGATGTATGAATATGTAAAAAAAACAAATTTGAGTCCCAGAAATAGTGCATCTTGCAACACATTATCTAGACCGTCCATTTTCAAGATTTTCATATATTTATAGATCTACTTTATTTTAATTATGTTTTAAATTTAAAATTTTCTAATTTGGCATGAAAATATATTTTAAGATAATATTAAGAATTTTTTACAACAAAGTTAAATGTTATGATAAAATTTTAAGGTGCACCTTAATTGGATTGTTTAAGGTTGCAACCATATAAAAACCGCACCCGTTTATAATTGTACTCAAATTTTGGACACTTATTTTCCTCATGTGTTGTATATAGATGGGATGTGACATCACCCACATGGAGCACACTGATAGCATTTAATTAGGGATGAGAATTGACCTGATCTGGATTCGAACTCGGAATTCAAACCCTATTCAGATCTAGGTATGGACCCAAAATTTGGATCCAAAATCTAGATCATCACCCAAAAGTCAGGTCCAAGTTGAAATTCGGATTGGATCCGAGTGCAGGTGGATCCTTTGGATCCAAATCCGACCCAAATTTTTTTTTAAATAGTAAATTTTTATTTATATATATAATTTTTTAAAAATGGTATATATAATCCAGATCCGAATCCAACGTGGTTCGAATCTGAATCCGGATCCAAATATCCAGGATCCAATGCGGACCTAGATCCGATGTATACTACTTGGATTCAGATTCGGATCTGGTTGGATCAGACCTCGATCCAACACGTTCTTGCCCCTACATTTAATGCTCCATGTAAGTGATCTCACACCCATGTGGATGATGTCATACCCTTTTTTATTTTATTTTTTCTTTGTTTGAAATATAATGTTTTGCACATCCATTAGAAAAAGTTTTTTTATAAGTATTTTTTGGTTAAATCATAATTCTTGATTTGATCCCACTTTTAATAAGCATATCTCAAAATGAATTTAAAAAATTTCCAATCAACGAAGAGAATGGATAAAAAAATTAGAACATTCAAACAAAGAACAAATTATGCTTGGAAATTTATGGAGAAAAATGTTAAAATGAGCATCAATATGATTTCCATAAAAAATAAGATCTTTTGTGAATTGGAACTTTTTAACATATTTCAAAAAACTAAAAATTTAATTATTTGAAAAACTGTGTTTTAATCCGATACTTGCTGGTGCCACTGGCAAGTGGATGTTGTACCGTGAAAATAGTAAACCATAATTGGTTTTTTTTTTTTGGGTAGATCAAAGGGGAATACAACCCCTGCCCAGTTTTTAAAAGTAGTTAGTGGTTTTAAAATACGTCATGGGAATAGCCGTTGATGATTGTAGAAAAGCCATAAAAATCTTATCAATAATTGAATTTCATAGAATTAATGTATTTAGGGTTGAGAATGGGTCGGATCAGATCAGATCTGGATCTATTGGGATTTGGATTTGGATCTTAAAAGTGTACATCCGATTGGATCCAGAAGAATTATTTTATGGATTATTTTTTATTTATAAAATAATACATAACAAAAACATACTATACAATATGTATTTAAAGCAAATGTTATACAATATATTTTAAAAAACTATATAATATATAGTTATGTATATTAAACTAATATATATTTTAATAATCCGGATCGGATCCAGCTGTACTAGGATCCCATTTAAATTACTATTATGACTTAAGATTTGGATCCTGATCCGACCCGTCGGATCCAAAACTTGGACCCATACCTAGATCGCGTTTCCGGTCGGATCAAGTAAATTCTCGGCCCTATGCGTACAGAAACTAGTATGCAAAGCAATAATTTGTTACAACCTTGTCACCGTCTAAGCAATGTTACATACGCTAACCAATTTCTGTCGCTTCAAATTTTTGCTTGACGTGATCCATTACATAGCTTAGATCTTTCAAGGTAAATGATGATCTTTCAAGGTAAATGATCCTCTTTTTTTTGTTTTTTTAATGTTTATACTCGTTATGACTTTTACCGTAGACTATAATCGTAACATGCACATGACCTTTTTTTTATATCCTTTTTGGGTGCAGTTGGTATAGAGCCTAGGCTCTAAACGATCAAATTAGAACCTACGTTCAAATAGTATCAAGAAATATTGTTTCAATACTGAAAATCTTTTTGATAGTCTTAAAATTTATTTTCATCCTTATTTATAAAATTTAAAGCTTAAAAAATAGTGTAAATTGAGAGAGCTATGAAAACTTAAAAATCTTTAAAATTGACTGTCAAAAAACGCATTACAAAATACAGTATTTCCAAAACTTGAAATCCATTTTTTTTTCATGTCCATGCATCTTGATGTCGATATGATCAATTTGAAGTAGGCTCTAATTTGATTGTTTAGAGCCTCGGCTCTATATAAACTTTTCCCTTTTAATGTTATGTGGCTCCTTAACATCTTCATTACTAATCTTGCGCACTCTTCAAAGTTGAACTACACTAAAATCCATGTGATTTGACAATGTCATGGTCATGAGAGCTATCATCATCCACTTAACCGGGATTGACGGTGATGGGGGAGGGGAGCGTACTTAAAAAATACATGCTTAGCGAGCCCCTTCTCCATTTATCACTGCCCAATGGAACAATGATAACACCCATATAGTGTTTTTAAACCCTGTAATTCATCGGTATGAAGAATTAATTGTGGTCGAACCAGTTTCGTGATGGTTTCATAGGTCCCACTTAACTCTACACCCCATAAGCTTCTATTTTAACTTTGATTTTATGTGGTTTATTTTTAATATTTTTTTAGATCACCAATTTAGACCAAGACTGATCCGAAACCTCGATCTAACGATCTGATACAGATCCATGGCAAACAATATACTCACATATGTGGGTTTTAAAACACGGGGTGTGGGTGAGGTTTACATAAGGCACCCTCTTTACACTGCAGAAGTAAGAAGCACCTTTGCATTTTGCCATAAGATACAGTTTTGGTATCGAAAACCGTATGATGGCTTGAGAATCTATTTTTTTTTTAGTTATGAAATTTAAAATTATAAAAACAGTATAAATCAAGTAGATCTATAGACATTTGAAAAACTCAAGAATAGATGACTTAAATAACTTGGTACAAGCCACCCTATTTTTCGGACTTAAAAATTCTTCTTTTCTTCGTACCCATACATGGAGATGATTACTTAGACGGTTTCTAACGTTAGAACAATCTCTTCAAGAGGATCTTTATATGAGCCTTACTCTAATAGTATATGGTTGGCACCTTATAGAAACTTTTTCAATTATATGTAAATCTTGTCGCCACACGTTGCTCGACATTTTCTATTGATAAATGGAAAAGTATGATGATGTGGATGCTTGGAGGGTGCATAATGAATGACATTTATTTTGGGGAGATTCAAGGGCTAAACATAGATTTTGTTTTTTTTTTTTATTATTATTTTTTAGAAATTCCCTTATTTTAAATTGGGGGAGACACTTTTTTATTAAATTTGTATTGACTATTTTTAGATGTATGGCCACCCCAATTTCCACATGATGCAACACTGTAGAAAATAAAAAAAAATTTAAGAAGTTTATAGATAAATCTTATTTTATATTCAATATTAAAAGTAGCCATATATATTGCTTTTGTATACATTTGGATTACTCTCAAATATTTTTTATCATCATACATTTATAAAAAATATTTAAAAAATACTATGCAATAAATAAATTATCAGACCACTGGGAAATATAGAGGTATTTTGGTTATTTTTATTTTTACATTATTTTTAACAGTTTCTATACTTGTGTGATGATGAGAAATACGAATATGCCAAATATGAGCTTAATTTAATATATAAAAAATAATAATTAAAATACGTTTTGTTATCTCAAAACGTGAGTATGTAATATGGAAATGGGAAATGACCTTGTGAGACATTCTCACACTTATGTGTGTAGGACTCCAAAGGATCATCATTAAATTTGGCACAGATCTTTAGAATAGTCAAGTCCTACACTCATGTGACAACTTTTTTAGAGATATGTACCAAATTTAATGATGATCATTTGAGATCCTATACACATAGATGTGGAATGGTATTATAGGATCATTACTTATATGAAATATATAAAACTATCTTTAAATACCAAAAATTATATGAACTTTACGAATAAATTTCTCTAAATTTAATGTGCAACTTTTAATCAATTTTCTATCTTAACCCTCGAAAAGGACTTGTACTTGAAGAACAGGAGCATTACTTTAATGTACTCTCTTGGCTAAGTCTCCGCTTCCATTGGTTTCCGCTCATTATTTTTTGCCTTGGGTCACATGGCTTTAAGTATGTTATATTTATCACATTAATTTTAACAAGCGGCAGTCCCGTAGCTCAGTTGGTTAGAGCGTTGGTCTTATGAGCCGAAGGTCGCGGGTTCGAGCCCCGCCGGGACTACCATTTTTTAGGTAAACCCAAATCCACTCCACCTTTCTATCTCTAAAAATCCTCTCTCGAATAATCTATCCATCTTTATATATAAAAACACCTTTCTATAAAAACCCTCTCTCTAACGTATAATTTTTGCAACCCAAATCTCTCTCTCCATCTTTCTATCTCCAAAAACCTTTCTATCTCTATAAACCCTCTCTCTAACGTATAAATCTCTCGATCTCTAAATCTCTCTCTCAAAAGTATAAGTTATTGCCACCCAAATCTCTCTCTCTAAAGTATAACTTGAGAGCAAATCTCTTTATCTCTAAAATATAACTTAAGAATAAAAAAATTTAAATTTTGTTTTGCGTCAAAAGAAGACCCTTCTCTTCTCAACTCCATGAGCTTGGCCTCATGACTATATAAAGAGACGATAATGGGTATAGAGTATGGACTATAGAGAAAGGATAATGGATCAGAGAGAGAAAGAAAAGGATAATGGATGTGCAACTGTTTTTTACCTAAGAGCCTTCGTAAAACCCCCAAGATTAATTAACTTAATCAAATTTCTTTCATTTTGAAAATCAAATATTTCGATTGATTTGGAACCTATGCACTTTTTTCTCTATGGACTTCTGTTTTTTATATATATATATATATATCTTTAAATAAAAAAAAGGTATCAATACACTTTTTCTTTTTTTTTATCTGACTCTTATTATCTTTTTTTTCTCTTTAAATAAAAAAAGTTTTGGATTGAATCCTATCATATCCTCTCTAAATAAAGAAATAGAAGCAAGTAGAAGTAGTAATCTCAATAAAGCAAGAGAAGCAAAGTAAGCCTAGCCTACAATGGCAATTATTGCTTTCTATGCGGAAAACGATCTTTTGGCTTTTCTCTTTTTTTCTGTCTAGAAACCCTATTTCGACAATTTTTTTTAACTCTCAATTTCATCTAGGGCTGTTAATGGACCGAGCCGCGCCAGCCTGCAATAATTATCAACCTTTACCATGTCGGGCTGTTAACAGGCCGGGCCACAAAGCCCGGAATTTTGCCCAACAGCCCTACCTGGACTGGAACGCCTGAAAATGTCTCGGGCAGGGCCAATAAGGCCCAGCCCGGACCATTTAAAAGCGACTTAAAGACTTTTTATTTATTTATTTTTTTATCGCGACTCAAACTTTTCTCGTTTGTAACATAGTTAGCAAGTCCCTGTAAATACATTTTTAAAAAAGACGATGTTTTCTTGTAATACATTTTAAACTGCTATATTTTGAAAATATCTTAAAAAATATGTTATTTTGATAAAAAATTTAAAAACACGTTTTAATGATTTTTGCAAAAAACGGTTCCCATTTATTGCATCCAAATTGTATATCTTTACTCAATATATTCCAAAGATTTTGATAAAAATTTAAAAAACACGTTTTAATGATTTTGGAAAATTGTATATCTTTACTCCATATATTCCAAAGATTGCATCCAGAATTCAAATTCATTTTTTTAAAAAAAACTTGTATATCTTTACTCCATTTATTCCTAAGAAAACCCTTTTAATTTTTTTTTCTTCTAGTTTTATGTATCCAATTTCAATATTTAGAACTTGCCTTCTATTTTGAATTTTTTTTTGGATAAAAATGTCCTAAAAACATTTCAAATCGAATTCAAAATTTTCAACTTTCTATCTTTATCCATCCTGGATTCAATTCCAAAATCTTGAAAGGTGCCCTCTCTTTGCATTCTATTTTGATTTTTTTTGGGATAAAAACTTTCCAAACAGCTTTCAAATCCTGGTCAATTTTGTCAACTCTCTATTTTATCCCTTCTAAAAATCGTATTCCCTTAAAAAAAAAAAATTAAGCCAACACCTTTTATTTTAAAAAAAAAACATTCCTTGAAAAAAATGTCTATCCAAAAAAAAAAAAGCCATCACAAATATGTCCACTTTTTATGGCTTACACTCTCTCAAGAAATCCAATCTCTCTCTCTAAATCTATTCTCTTTTTTGAAACCCTAACTCTCTCTAAGAACCTATTCTCTTTATAGAAACCCAAATAACCCAAATCTCTCTCTAAATGCCAGTCTCTCTCTAGAAACCCAATCTCGAGTCTCTCTCAAAAAAACCAATCTCTCTCTAAAAACTAATCTCTCTCTAAAAACCCAATATATCTTTCTTACTCTAAAAACTCATTCTCTCACACTCTCTAAAAAGTTATTATCTCTTTTTCTCTCTAGAAACCATTGTAGAAAAAATCGAACCTGAATGATTAACCGTATATGAGACCGGAAGTGGTTCAAATGACAAAACCGCTAAACCAACCAATTCAACTGCCTAACTGGGCAATTCCCAAGTGATAAAAAAAGTGTTAAAAAAAAATACAAAAAAATCTAGTAAAAAATGAAAAATATATTTAAAGCATAATTAAACAAAGCACATTCAAATAAAAATAAAAATTAATGAAAAAATGGATTTTAAAGAATTGATTTGTGTGCAGGAGTATTTCTGAAATTTTAAAAAAGATGGGAAAATGTAAAAATAAGTCTTAAGGGCCAAAAAAAAAAATTAAATCTTTGTCAAAATGATGAAAAACATTAAAAAATACATTACAAACAAAATCTCTTATTTTTTTGGAATTATATATATAACTTTTTTTAAATACTCAATCAATTCACAAAAACCAGCCGAAACTGGAACTGGCTAGTGACCAATTTTTATCTAATCAGACGGTTAGAATTTTAACCGCTTCACAAAAAGTAGTAGAGACTGAAACTCGCTAGCGGCCATTTTTTATCTAATCGGGCGGTTAGAATTTTAACCACTCGATTTTTCCAAACCTAATCTCTCGCTAAAATCTCGATCTCTCTATCTCTAAAACCAATGCTCTCTCTAGAAACCCAATATCACATTATCTAAAAAAGCCCAATC